>CAHIKZ030001458.1:2200000-2450000 GCA_903632075.3 Acanthosepion pharaonis | reverse complement strand
TTATAGTTTTTTGTAATCAATTAGTATAAACAAAGAAACTTAAAAAAATGTGGTGAAAAAAAAAATTATGGTGAATAAAGTGACTTTTGTGCATTTAGTTATTTTATGGTATTTTTTTTCTTTCTTTTTATATTTCCATTTATGGAAATAAGTCAATAATTGTATGATGCTTCCTAAAAGTATATTTAGTCGTTAATTAACTAATTACTGGACATTACTAACAAGTTCCTTGCTAAAATATTCTCAGTAATTGTTATTTAGTAGTAATTTAGGCCTCTACATGTCCGCCCCCAGTCATGGATCGCAGTTGCATGGTTGACAGGCCTGATATAAAAATCGCTTTCCTTTCAATTGATGCTGAAAGACCACAACCAAGCAATGAGAAAAGAAAAGCAATACTCCATGGACTTCATCCATCCTCATCAATATACTACCACTGTTGCTTATGATGGAGAAGACTTGGAAGTGAAAGTTTGGGCAGAGAAGGTTTGTATAGGGGAGAAGGTATCTTTTTTTTCCTGTGAGGGAGTTCTTTTGAGAGTGGGAGAAATAGAATGTGGGGTTGGGGTTGACCTTTTCAGTTATTGGTCTGAATATTTTTTGTGAAGTGATTTTCCTTTTTGGAAAAGACTTACAACTGGAAATTCCCTTCACTCACATTCCTTGATTTTCTTGTCAAGCTTTGCTTTCAGTTTAATTAATTTGTCTCTTTTTTTTTTCTTCCCTCAGTTGGCCCAGGTTCCTATTTTTTCAAAGTTTCAGTGCAGGATTTATGTTCTGTGATGTCAGGACTGGGACCCAACTTCTATGTCACCATATACTTCTTTTTCATGTTTTTGTTCACCTTAAATTTCCCATCAATGTCAACTGGTTTTTCATGTACTGGAGCAGTCTGAGGAGGACATAAATTATATCTTGTCCTCAGTTTTTCTTGATCATCACCAGTCGATGAAGGTGCATTATCATTTTTTCCCCACTCTCTTGGTGTGATGTGAAGGATCATTCCTTTCTATGGGCTTTTTCCCAGGACATACTGCAAATCATTACCCTACACACCCAACATGCTGGCTTGCTTCCTGAAAGTATGACTTAAAGTTTCTGTTCATTCAACACCAGCCCATTAGGGATTGCATTGAATGCCTATGGATCGAACATAATGCTAAATCTCCATTCCTCCATTGCCTTGTCCGGGATCACGTTCACAAATTCTTCATATTGCTGACAAAAGGCACAGAGTTGCTTCCCTTGGTAACTAAAAAGCTCTTGTTTTCTGCTGTCCCTTACTCCATCCTTATTACACATAGTTTATTCTGGATGCCTTTCTTCATTATAGGCACACAATTCTGGGGTTGGACAAAAATAAGTCCCATAAGTTGAAACTTTCTCCTTTCACGATGTGTTGCACGTGGAATTCATATTCCGCCATGATTATGATTATATAGTCTTTCGACAATAATGAAGATGGAAATAATTCTGTCTTCTACAATGTTCAGCTTTTCTGTGTCTACAAGCAGCTCACCTGGTTTTACGAGATGCGCATACCCTCGGGCTTGTCTTGAGAAAACCTCTAAATTCATAATCCACGGAGGTCCGTCCAGATGTAGCTCCCTTATTTGTTATTTTAGCGCTGAGAGTCATTTTGAGGGGTCTGTTCGGACGCTGTCCTTCCCTTTGCTTGGGGTCTGGAAAAGGGCCTTTACGGCCCTGGCGACGTACTCATTGTCCATCTGCGCAAGGCAAGGTACGATCAACTGTAAAATACAGAAAAGTATCAAATGCAAAACAGGAAAATAAAACAAGCAATTTGCTTAATGTGTCGTTCCGTCGTCAAACAAAACTTAATCAATTGAAGAAGAATGTCGCCAGGTTCTCTCAAATAACGACTCGCAACAATTCTCCCCCAACTTATATCTATTACCGAAAATACAGTAATTGTGGCTCAAGGCCAAAGGGGAAATGGAGAAAGGCTGGTCTCTGCTAACTATCCTAGTCCTAGTTAATCACAATCACAATCCATTGATTCAATAAATTTATCTATTTACCACATGCATCCTTCACCACTCAATTCTGCATATACCACAATACCACACATTCACAGGCGACCAACAAAACACCCCATGGTATAAAAATCTCATGAAAGTTCATAATAAAATATATAAAAATTTCATGCATCATAAAATGAGAGAGAGGGAATGAACCCTGAAAACTAATAAAAGATTGTAACAAAACAAACTAAAACAAATCAGATGTTAGTAGGACCCATCGACCCCTCAAAATAATAAGAGTTGCCGCTGTATTCTGTCGATTTACAGAATCAAGTAGCACACTCCCTACTAGTGGAGTGGAAGGGTGAAAATAAATGACGGGATAGGAAAAGCAAAGTCCGACCCAGCTGAGATGAGAAAAAAGGGACAAAAACAAACTGGGGATGTTGGGAATCTCGACATTGATCATAACCAAAGAGAATGCCGGGAACAGGCTAGTAGCAACACTTATTCATATTAACTAGGAAAACAAATAGTGTCTAGCTTAAACAAGGGGAGGAGTCTCAGGAAATCGCTCCGTTGTGACCAAGAGGACTTAAAAAAGGAAATCAAGACTAGCCCCTTTCACACAAACCAAGATCACTACTTTCACCCACCTTTCACTAAAAACCTGTCAACACCAAACGCTTTACATCAGTTCTGATCTTCTCCTTCAGCTGATGATGAAATAATTCGACCAGAGCCTGATGCGAATAGTGTTCGTATAACAAAATTCCCTCCATTCGTGATGTCCATACCATCATTCTTGTCAGGGCCAGCAGTTTCAGAAACACCATTCGTTTCTCCCCAGATTACGGGGGCGACACATTATCGCAGACGTATGTGAGATCGATGAGCACGAGCCGATCGGAAGCGATACGAACTGTCAACTCGCCGACGTAGTCCCAGAAAGGGCGCACATGTGGACTATGGTGACAAGAAAAGTGCAAAACCGTTTCTTCTAACCCAAGATCACCCCGATGACAATCAGGTAAATCTTTCGAGGCCGTGAAACGTCACTGGACTGAGGAAAGGCCCTCAAGGCCGCTCGACACTCGTTGAGGAAAGTCGAAAATTTCCCGGATCTACGACGGCGCTTAGGAAGTGGGAGGAGTAATCGTAAGGCTAGAGAAGGCGCCCTTAACGCTCCCCACCAAAATCGAATACACTGTCAAAACACGGCGTAGGAAAGCCAACCTCGAGACGTGTCGATCCTAGCCCCCCACCCCCATGACACAGATGCTGGACACAGGCTTCTTTACAGACATTCTGCTTGCGAGGGTGGGCGACAAGTGCTCAAACGCCTTCCTATGGTCCTTGCAGAGAGGAAGTACAGCCAAGCAGTAAAGTATGAGAGGAAAGACGTAAGTAGCACACGCTTCAGCCCTACCCTTCAAGAACAACCTACTTCCGGACCGACGCTCCGATCTTTGCTTGTTTTTCAGGCCAATTTTTCTGCAGCTGGAGGTCGGGTCCAAACCGCACTCCAAGAATGTGACAGGACCGTCCGTCCAACCAAAGGACCTCGGAAGATCGACCCCTTTTCAGGCACCTATCCATTATCCGGAAGACTTGTTACGGTTAATCTTGGCCCCCACCCCCAAGACCTTTGCTTACCGTTCAAGCGCATTGTATACCAGCTCAATGTCGCTGCGGCACGATACGAAAATGGATATGTTATCGGCGTATGGGGAAAACCTGGCTCGAGCCTAAAAAAGGACAGATTTCACCTAGGACAGCAGCCAGATACCGATGATCAACGCTATCAAATGCCTTGGACTGATTAAAATTGATCAGTGCGGCTTGCTCGCCGACTTTTACACCTTCTTGGATCGTGCGGATCAGATGCAGGTTGCTCTGAATTATTTGGCCTGTCACAGCACAAGTTTGATCGGGTCCCAACAGAATCTCGGCAACTGACTGTAAACGCTCCATCAGGATCTTGGCCCAAACTATGTGTTGGAATGGCCATGAAATTTTTCCTGGTAACCGTCACCATGACCTCTACATCCTCAGTGGCAATCCCGGCCTTACACTTGATGGCCGCGACACTTACAACCTCCCCAGATTTGGCAAAGAAAAAGCTCAAGTGGTCATTCGATATATACAGGGACACTCCATGCAGGATTACTTTCGTTTTCCTGGTTCTAAGGTATTCTGTTTGAAGCCTAACAGATGCCAAGATGCTCCCAGCCAGTGACTTTACCGCGTCTTAAGATGCTAGCAGGATGTCCCACATAGCTCTACTCCTTCTGGCCAAGATTTGTCTCCCAATGTTCAGACTCTTAATGGCTTCCTCCATTATCTCCCTGTTGACGCCGATCAGTTTGGGAGTCTTTACGTCCGTAGTCAACACGGAGATAGTTTTGGTGTTTACCGACTCCAGCAGAGATGGCACCGGTAGCAACTCATTCCTGGTCACAAAATTCTCTAATTGCTCCGAGAGTTCTTTATTAATAGTTCGGTCCTTTTGGGGATGGTTTATCTCCTGCTCACACCGAAGGGCTTGCTGGCTTTGGTATCGCCTCTTGGAGTTGGAATTGCTCCATAGTGTTGGCGTTCCCACGACATCGTTGAACAAACAACACAAAAACAATACAACGAACCGGAATTTACGCAAGTACACCAAAACAAAATACAACAATAAAAGGAGACGTGGACTAAATTTAACACTTATTTTGAACTGACGTGAATTACTTCGAAGAAAAGCAAAAATGACAATCGTCCAATTGCAAAAACAATATTCACTTTCACACATCCAAACAACTATCAGGAGTTTTTTTTAACCTGGAAGGGCTCATTTTAATTAATAGGTGGGCCAATTTATGGTAAGAGTATTACACATATTTACGTTAACTTGAATTCTTGAATTCAATCCTGGAAATGGTCATTATTCAAGAGTGCATTCCTTAGATTCTGAGACCCTTACTTTTGACCGTATCGCAAACGAACAGAGAAAAGATATCACTTTAAACGAAGTAAGACAAGAGACTACCTTGCAATTGAAGGAAAAAACCTATCATTTTCGGAAATAAGACATTGTTTTGTGACGTAAGCAAAGGTTATTCGAGGCTATATACACCACACTCGCTTAAAAAAAAGATTTTTGAGCATTTTCACACTCAGGAAGACGGGCTACTGTCAAATTATTTACCACTCATTTTGTCTGGCCTAATGTGAACACTGACATAACAAACTGGACACAGATCTGTCTGAACTATCAGAAAAGAAAAGTTAGTCGACACACAAAATCTTCTCTTAGTCAATTTTCCCAACCAGATGATAGGTTCTACAACTTACATATTGATTTAGTTAGTAGGCTTTTACCAGAACTAAATGTTTACTCATTTTTATTAACGACTAGCAGTAGAGCCCAGCGTTGCCCGGGGATGTAACAGTAAGAGATAGATCAAGTATCGACTATCATAAAGACTGAAAAATAAATTTGACAAAGATTATTGTTTAAGGTTGACGGACACGCATGTCTTAATTAGTTTTTTTTTTTTTTTTTTTTTACGAATTGGTCAAACCCAAACTTTGTTTACAATCGTTATGAGTCTATCGATTGGTGAATAAATTTTATTATAAACAATTGTCTTGTAAATGGAATTTTTAAAGCATTCTGAATGTAAATAAAGAAAAAAAGTGTGCAAGACAATAAAAATACTACCTGCCAAAAAAAAAAGTGGATGCTTGTTTTATCGGCTGAAAATGTAAGAAATCCGATCCCATATATAAAGGAACACACACACACAACCTGGGTTTTAACCTAAGTCACTCCACGGAATCCTTAAAACATAGAGCATAGTCTGATGAAAAAAAAAAGACGCTAAAGTTTATGAAAACAAAATTTTATCATCAAAATGCTTATGTTTTTATGAAGAGGATAGACTAAATTTTTTTTAATTATTTAAAAATTTTTCCATCTTTTAGAATATTCTAAATTTTGATTTAAAAAACCTTGTTTCTCTTTGTCGCAACAAGGGGTAGTAAATAACATAGATAATTTTAGCGCGTTTTTTTTTTATTTATAATCATTAATTTGGAAAATCTTGCAAAATAAAATAATTGTCAGATGTTAATGAAACTTTCAGAAACTATTCACAGATGATCGAAATTATTATAAATATTTTTTTTTTTAAAGTCATGGCAGAAATATTTTTTTTTATATTTATTAACAACCTCATAACTAATTTTATGAAAAACTCTAGAAATTCGAGACCATCGGTTTTAGTGATTACAATAGTTAAAAGCACAAGGCTTTGAAGAATGCAAATCATGTTTTTTTTTGTTTTGTTTTTTTTGGCCAACGTACCTGAAAATCAGCTGTGAATTATAACATACAAAACTCAATAAAACAAATATATTATTTAGTTTCAAATGCTTTTATTTGTTTTAATTTGTTTTTTATGAATATGGACAATATTTTCTGGAAGCAAAAATTTTTCAATGAAAATTGAATTTTTAATACAATTATTTCTTATTTTTTAATTTTAAAAAGATTTTAAAAAATGTTTAAATTGAATTTTAAAAAATATTTTAACATTAGTTAAAAAGCAACATCAACCTTTCAAAATGTCCGTGTGAGATTGTCATTGTCTAGCGCTTTGAAAATTGTATAATTTGGACCAATCAGATTAGCCATGGTAATTAAAAATGTAATTTTTTGTGTTTATAGTCGGACAGTAATTATCAAGTACGGAAGACCAACCAGAATACAATTTAGTTGCATTGTTTGAGTTCAGCATTGTTCTCCGCTGTTAAGCCCTTTACTTTTTTTGCGAAACACGTATGGAGAAGTTAATTTGAGTTTTCAATTTCAACTGAGAAGGGTACCTACAAGTAATAGTATCATCTTATGAAATTTAACTACTGCTAAACTGTAATTTATATGATCTTATTTTTATATTAATCTCAGTTATGACATTTTTCCATAAATGAAATATCAAAATTAATAATAAAATGAATGGAAATACAAATAACACAGTAAAATGTAATAAATGTACATAAAATTATAGTATTTTATGTACACTTCTGATAAAATTTCATAAGAAAGGTACCTAAATTAATTAGATACCTTTTTCTTATGAAATTTAATCTCACTATTAACAGTCTTATTTTTTAATTTCTTTATATTTTCCATAAAGCATCGTAAACGTAAAAATGAAAGCGAAGTACAAAAAAAAAAATAAAAATAAAAATAAAAAATTAGAGCGCTGAAAGTTTTCCTTAAAAGTAACGAGGTAAATAATTTGTTCACTTAAATAATTTCACTTCCTTCCATCCGTAGAAAGAATTACCCTCCCGTAAGTTATCTAAACGTCATGAATGTGCCTTTCGCCAATCGTCAAGCGACGCGAAAGGTTATGACCTCTTTGTTTTATTTTCAAATTACATTTTTTCTGCGCAGAACCTAAGTTAAGCTTGGTTCACAATATTTTAAATAAACAGTATAATATCTGTTTTTATTAAAATCAGTTTTGAAAAAATGATAATTGACTTTTAAAAGAATATCAAAATAAGATTTTAATCTTTTATCAAATCGAAAAAATGATTGAAAATGATTATCTGTCCTTTTTTTACCAAAAAAAAAAATATTTTAACGAAAATATCAGACGTGCTAGGAACGATTAAAAATGTAAAAAAAAAATACCCCAAAAATACTTTGATCTTTCCTCTTTAATAATAATATGAACATTAGACGATAAAATTTTGTTTTCGTCAAGTTCGGCGTCTTTTTCATCATGCTATGCTCTTTTTGTTTACATTTTCATGTGTGAGTTGCCCCTTTCATTCTCACGATGTGTCTTAATCGTGTTTTCAAATTGATTTTCTTAAAAAACAACTGTGTTTTTTCCCATTTTCAGCGCCGTTAGAACCACCAAAAGGTAATTTTATGTAGTCCTGTGAAGTTTTGTTGAAATCGGCTAAAAATGTAGGAAATTCGATCCAACATATAAACGTTACACACACACACACACACACACACACACACACACCTGCGTTTTATAATAAGTAAGATTATAGATCGTTTTACAAGATGGCCGATCGTAATTCTCCTTAGCGATACATTAACATTTTAAAAATAGCCTACATGAGTGGATAGCTGTATTTGGTTGTCCATCTGTAATAACAGATCGGGGGACACAATTCCAGTCAATACTTTTTAATGGTTTCCTAAAATTACTGGGGGTGAAATATATCAAAATGACAACATATTGTAGCAGATTAAACGGCCTCAATTCAACCCGTACTATTTTTACTTTACAAATGTGCTCACAGGGAAAAGCAAATAAGAAGAATAAGATTCAAAAAGAAAAGTTGCATAAGTAAATGGAATTTTTATATGCATAACAACAATTGTACAGACAGTAATTCATTTGTTTTTGAAATGATGAAATTTACTTGTCCTTGGAATCTTAAAAATCGAGAAGTTGTATTTAGTACTAAAAATGTAGTTTTTCAGTTTAATACTTCTGAGTTGAAAAATATATTGAAGTATTTTGCCGTTCAAATTCCTTCAGAATTCCTCGTAGAGGAATGACATCAGTTGAGATGAGTGAGTGTGTTCTGGGAAGCTGAGATTATGTTGATAAGAAACTTTTAGATCCAGAAGATGTGACGATAAAAATTGATAAGAGTCGAAAGTTGTATTCTCTCAGACGGCATGCTGTTTGCTGATAAAAAAAAAACCACTGTTAGTTGATAAGTTTCTGTGTCCTTGTAGTTGAAAGAGTGAATAGATGTTCGTAGATGTGCGTATGTACGTGTGTGCGTGTCATGACGTTTCATAGCATTTTCCCCTAAAGGGACAAAAGCGATTTCTCCACAGAGCTTACATCGCTTGGGTCTGAGAAGACATTAAAAGAGGAAGAGTTGAAGATGTTGCTAAGTATTTATAACTAATGGGAATCACGTGATAGGCACAGAAAAAAGAAGCGCCAAATTTTGACTTGGTCACACGCTGGAAAAAAGCTTTTGTGTGGGTGGATAGTGACGCCCACTGGTGTGTTTACTGACCAATTAGAACTCGAGTTTTTAGAAAATACGTATGAAGTTGGATCTGTTCAAAAACTCTGTGTGATCCGCTTTTTACAAAATTAGGCAAATTATTTTTAGCGATTTGGAATGGTGCAGAATTAGAATTCTACAATATCATCCTTATGCCAACCAGTGGCGTAGCTAGAGTAAACGTCACCCGGGGCGGTCCGCTCAAATGTCACCCCAATGACCCCGATTCACCCTATGCTGAATGGTTAGCTGTAGCTAAATTTTCATACATGCTCTACCTCTACTTTATTCTACTGACCGGTACGTTACTGTTTACATGTATGATCCAAGACAAAATCAATACCACAAAATAATCAGTTCAAATCAAAAGATTTTTAAAATGCAACTGTTCACTTTCAGAACAACTAAATACAAAACACGCCAATACACAAAAGAATGACATTCGATACTATGGTCTTAGAATGAATGTTTTCTTGTTTTCATTGTGGCAAACTGGTCAATGACATCGTCAAAATCTGTTTGTCTTGTAAGCTCGTTTTCAATGGACAGCACAGCCAGATCCGACAGTCTCGACTGACTCATGGTTGACGTAATTTTCTGTTGCTAATTTTCCGATGTCCAATTTTCCGTTGCATCATTTTCTGGGTACCATTTAATTATCAATGGTGTTTGAAAGTATTTTTCTTGACAAAAATGTTCTATTTAATTTTTAAGCATTTTTCGGAACATTGTAAATCAACTGCATTCTTTTAAAGGTTACCTAGAGAATTTATTTTTTGTTTTTCTTTATACACGTAAAATAAATTTACATTGTATTTTGATGTTACTATGATTTTAGTTTTAGTGATAATTTAAAAAACAATAAATATTTATCATTAGTACCAATAATGGAAAATTAAGTTAAAATTTTAAAAAATCGTTTTGGAATCGGAAAATAGGCACAAATTTTTCTGATTCCGATACTAAAAAGTTCGATTCTCGATTCCGATTAATCCTTTAACACTAGTAGATATATTCAAAAGTATATCGCTTACTCAATGGAAAATTGTATCTCAGCGAATTGATACACAGGCAAGACTGAAATTGTTGCATTTTAGCTTCGTATTTCGCTTTGTTGTTATTAATGATGCAGAGTTAAAACACCATATCATCCGATAAAATGTTATAACAATGTCTCTTGTTAGTAACCAAGATTGTAGCAACTGAAACACATGAAAGCTGAAAACATTGCTATTTTTCCTACTCACAAATTTCCTGTCAATTTATTAGAAAATTTCTGACGGGGGGGGTCAAAACTAGGGGTTGGTCAAAACTGGGGGTCATAAATTATTTTTTGGGGGTCATATGCCCGCCTGCGAAACTCTGTGTCTCCACCACTGTTTTCAGACTATTTTTGGCACCTTAGCCTGGTTGAAAAATTTTGTTGGGGATGACATTGTGTCACCCCTCCTGTGCTGGCACCCGGGGCAGTCCGCTCCCCCCTCCTTAGCTACGCCACTGGTGCCAACGGCCTGATAGAACAAGCAGCTTAAAGCAACCCTTACAGCAAATAACTATTCCGGAACTTAGAAAATTTATCAATAGTTTTTCTATCCACCCGGAATGCAATCAAACAAAATTTACTATGTACTGCATCAGAAATGGTTTTGGGGATGACATTAAGACTTCCTGAAGAATTTTGTAAAAAAAGCAAAAATGAACCAAAATCATTTTTCGTTCAAGATTTTAAACAAAGGACGAACAATCTAAAATTTAGCCTACTCGGATATAAGAAGGACACATATACACTAAAATATATGCAAAACTGAATATACATTTTTACGTAACGGCGCAATTAAAAAAATTACATTAGTTACTCAGGACCATTCCGAGTAATCAAAAGACGTACAAAGTATTTCACCATTTTTAAAAATGCTGAGCAAGACTGTTTGTGTAGACAGGCTTAAATCAGCATATATAGATTTACCTGCAACGGATGATTAGACGACACTATGTAAACCGTCAACTGATACTACGTTTTGAGTAACACACACGATATCCCCACTGAACTAACCAAAAAATAACTACAAAAGCCGGTAAAAATGTTAACTGGCCTACTCATCTCAAAACAAATGTTCGATATTGACATATTGATAATGATTTTTCAAATTTTATCAATTTAGGAGTTATTTGTAAAGACATTATCCCTAATTTAACAAAATAAAGCCTCATTAAATGGCATACCATGAATCATACCATTTTTTTACAATCATCATAACTCACAAGCAGCAGCTTATAGAAACAAGCAAACGCCCACGCAGACCGCCTTACGCACAGACAGCAACTGCCCACACACAAAAGTTCTAGCCTGTCTCGATAGCCAATCCAATATAAAAGATATCACCTGTTGTCTGGACAGCAGTCTTAACAGCGATCCTGAAAGCATTTTCAAACCAATCGGTCAGCAGTCACAATCGAGCTGCTCAATAAATCTAATACATGCTCTGCAATGAAAGAACTTTCAATTTACGCCATAAGTCGCTTATAAACTCTACATTTCTAGATTACACAAAAAGGGACTTTTCCCTTTCCTTGTAATCTCTCTTAAATTCTTTTATAAAAGTTTGTGTTTATTATACACCGTATTCATAATTATTTGTTATTTCTTGATGGAATTCCGATACTCAAATTATTTATCAGAGATTGGGCTGACGAATCATTTCCTCAAAGGGACGGAAATACGCCATGATTGTTACCGGTAGGAAACCGATATGTCGGAAGTTTGATGTGACAGGTCACCTCACACCTTTCCTGCCAATGAAAGCTTCAACCGTCCCAACCACAGCAAATACCTATGCAGCCGAGACTTCTAGTTCCGTGGCGCCTGTAATGGACGAGCCCGCGGTTAGGACTGATGGCCAAAAGACACTGTTTGGCTCCCTTTTGACACCCTTTCACTTGCTGTAAGTGCGGACACGGAGAAGAGTCAATGGGAATGGTTAGTTATGGCTAGGACTCAAGGGAAGCGCCAAGCTGTGCGACCTTATTTCCCTTAAGCTCCTAAAAGTAAGGGCACTAAGAGTATTCTTCCCAAGAGTCAGGACCCAGATAGCTCCACCGAAAAGATAATTAAACAGACAAAAGTATAACCCGTCATTTGACAAAATACAAAGGCTGGAAAATCTAAAATAATCATTTTAAACAGATCAAGAAAGCTATGTCAGTGGGGACAGACCCCTCATCATCCTTTGCCTCGTCTCTCCTCAACCGCCAGTAAAACTATGGTCTCCCTCCTCCAGTGATTAGTTCATTTATCATTCACCACTCCAAGATGACCGCACAAAACAACTTCATTATGGTCTACTCTATCACTCTTTCTATCCACCTCATCAATCCTTTTAAAAACATGACTTTCAGTCCAAACGACAGATCTCCATCAGTAGAGGCAGTTGCTGAAAAGCAGAAAAAAACAAAAATGCCATACAGCCTCGGGAAAAACGTTTGTTGCG
Source organism: Acanthosepion pharaonis (assembly GCA_903632075.3). Lineage (NCBI taxonomy): Eukaryota > Metazoa > Mollusca > Cephalopoda > Sepiida > Sepiidae > Acanthosepion > Acanthosepion pharaonis. Next base: position 2,437,477 of record CAHIKZ030001458.1, on the reverse strand, counting down.
TCACTGTTGACCCTACAGAAAAAGCGCTATAACATAGCTGAAAGATCAAATATATAAAATACCTTCTGAACTTTAAAACAGTCAACGACAAAGACATTGTGATCCCATCCAGTTTCCCCAAGACCCAACGAATTTTAACTGTAGTAAGAACGGGTTAAGTGCGCGGTAGATTTGGGGTTTGACAGAAGAAACAGACTACGCCATTAAGATCTCTTCAACTGGAAATAATCAACACAAAAGCAACCAGGAAGCTAACGCAATATTATGCAGGGTAGGCCCCAGTTTTTATTCACCCTTCACTGTATTGGGTTTTAAAATTAACGTTCCTTTGGGTTATTGACGGCCTTTACTCCGAAGGCACTATAAAGATTGAAATGGTCGGTGAGACAAGCCGTTGGTGTCCTTTCTTCAACCATGTTTAATCCGGTAAATTAACACTGACTGATTGACAATGTCCCTCTGATTAGCTAGTGTAAATGTCCGGGGACTGAGGTGAGTCACACAGATCGAGAGTAATTCGCTATCTACAGCGCCTAGATTATGTTTGTTGTATACAGGAGACACTGTTTAATGCCCGCGACCATGAGGATATGCTGTCGAAGAGTTTTAGCCTTGATGGAATATCTTGGTGATGGAATATCTTTGAATGCGACATGTCCTTGTCTTCGCAGATCCGACTGGGAAGCTTTGTGTGCTGGATGCTATGCGCCCAATGACCATGGGAGCGGCCTGTTGTGTTTCGCAGAACCGAGCCGTACTGATAACATCACGACTGGTAGTTTTAGCGAAGGATTGGAATGTCGTCCTTGACCCCGATCGTATGGAGAAAAGATGGTGTACTAACAACCCGAATGTGAACCTGTTTCGAGACTTTATCGGCAAGTTAGTCTTGTCGATAAGTTTCGTAATGAGTATCCCCATGATGTATCATGAACTTGAACTAATAGGAGTAACCCCGGGTTAGGGTGTATCTGGTAACAACAGTAATTAAGAGGTTCCACGCACCTCAAAACCTCCAATCTCCAGATCAGAATCCTTGCTGCCGGATGTAGTTTATCGTCATACCCAGGACTAGATTAAATCTAGTATCAGCTAAAAAGGGGGACAATTAAAGATATCCCCAAGTTTAGTGCTAGGGATAGATCCCTATCTATAAAATCAGGATGTGTGTGTGTGTGTGTGTGTGTGTTTGTAACGAATGCACGGCTGCAATTTTCGACAGATTTGCACCAAAATTTACATGCACATGCTCCAAGTTAGCGGGAAGGCCAAGAACGACTTTGCATTTTCCAACTTCCATCGATAGTGGAAATAATCGATTTTTTCATGCTTTTACGGCAGTTTTCATGTAGTTTGCGGCCATTTTCTACTGGCCAGATTGAGAGCCTATAGCTGGCTGCCACGAATAGGCAGGAAGATTCTATTGGCCAGCATGAGAGCCAACAGCTGACTGACACGAATGTTAACTAGCATGCAAAAAATCGATAGCTGCTTTCGTCACAGGTGGGAAAAATTTAAATCTGCATGGCACTTTACTCCAATTGGCTCATTCGCTTTCTTACGCTGAACGTTGATTCTGATTCCGCAGAACTGGGTTGGGTGTGAAAAAGTATTTGTGGTTAACATTTTTTTTTCATTCGATTTTTCCAGTTACGAGTCCTTTTTTAAAGCTGATCGTTTTGTGTTCATTTTGTTTAGTTCTTTTTTCGTAACAGATTTAATGTTTAGTATAGAGCTTAGAAAAAATTCGCAGTGTGATATAGGCAAGAAGTAAGGCATGTAGCAACATCAGCGCGGCAAAGGGCACTCCTTTAAAGGCAAGGAAGGGCAAAAATATTTTAAGTCAAGTGATAGCGATTGCTGTATGAGTAGTACGATTTTTGAATTAAGCACGGGCAACGCCGGGCCATGCTGCTAGTTCGAGATAAAAACTAACCGTAGGATTTGAGCTAGGGATAAGTTATATAAAGTTATAGAGGTATAAAGCTGGAGATAGATGTTGGGTTAAAAATAACAGTAGATTTAGAGCTAGGGATAGAGGATAATTAAATATAACCTTAAGTTTAGTGTTAGTTATAGAGGTTGCGTATATGTAACTCTAGTTTTAAAGTTAGGGATAGTTTATATAATGATATTTAGGATTAGATCTAGGGATAGACGTTAGGTAAATATAACCATAGGGTTAGAGCTAAGGATAGTTTATGTAAAGATATATCGGTATAAAGTTGGAGATAGATATTGGGTTAAGAGTAACCGTAGGTTTTTAGAGATGAGGATAGAAGATAATTAAAGATAACCCTAGTTTTAGTGCATTGACATTAGGTAAAAACAAACATAGGGTTACAACTTGGGATAGAGTTTGTGTAAAGATGTGGGTTAGAGCTAGAAATAAACGTTAGTTAAAGATAACCTAGTCCTAGGGGTAGATGTTAGGTTAAAAGTGAGACTATGTTTAGATGAAAGAAAAGAGAATTTTTGTAACGATAAGCCTAAGTTTAACGCTATGGATAGTTTAGGTAAATAATACCCGAGGTAGAGAGCTAGGCAGAGAGGTTAAGTAAAGTTATCCTAAGTTTTAGAGCTCTGGATAGAGATTAGGTAAAGATAAGCCTTGGGTTAAGTAGAAGGATAGTGTTTAAGTAAAGACAAACTTAGGTTTATAGCTCGAGCTTGAGGTTAGTAACGGTATCTCAAGGGATAGATGTTAGGTAAATATATACCTAGGTGTGGAGCTAGAGATAGTTGTTACAGTAAGGCTACACCAGTTTAAGAGCTAAGGATAACGATATCCCTAAGTTTAGAAATAGGTATATATACTACGTAAAGATTACCCTCGATTTAGATTTAGGTGTAGATGTTAGGTAAAGTTAACCTTGTGTTTTGTGGTTGAGACAGAAATTCGGTAAAAATAACCCTAGGTATAGAAGTAGGGATAGAGGTTCGGTATAGAAAACACTAATGTTAAAACAAGGAATAGATGAAAACACATATTCGAGCTAGATTATGTAAAAATATCTCTAAGATTAGAAGTAGGCGTAGAGGTTAGGTAAAGAAGGCCCTAGTGTTTAGGTGATAGTGGTTATATAAAGACAACCGGATAAGAATTCGGTTAGGTTAAGATAGCACTCAGGGTTAGAGGTTATGTAAAAAAACAAAAACAACAAAAAAACAAAAAAACAAACTAGTTTTATATCTAGGGATAGATGTTAGGTGAAGATAAATTTTTCAGTTAAGTTTGGCATTAGATATTCCAAAGTTTAGGGGTTAGGTAACGATAACTTCAGCGTTAGAGCTACGGATAAAGATTAGAAATAACTCTAAGATTATAGCCAGGGATATAAAATTTCCACAGCTGGTGAAAGAATTACCTAATTGCTTGTTACGCAGCAATTATTAGATAAATTAAAATCACTAACAAGCGAAAGAAAGAAAGTCGTAAGTTTTATAACACAATGGCAAATAACACAGAAATAAAAATGCAGGAACTCCTTGACAGGTTAATAAAGGAAAGCGCGAAGAAAGAACTAACTATTGATTGTAAGAACATAGTATGTATAGTCGTTAGCATGTGGGACAGCTCAAGATGGACAGAGCATGCGAGCAACAAGAAAGTTTTAAGGAAAATAGAAACAAAAAAGGCATACTTAAAATCAGAAAGAAAAAGTTGAAATCTCTGGAACACATAATGAGGAAAGTGGTTTGGAGAATGTGATACTCAAAATACATATTGAAGGCAAGAGGAGCAGAGAGAAACAGTGAATAACCCACCTAGCAGGCTTGTGTAAATGGGTGATAGAACAATGATTAGGAAGAATAGTAAGGAGGAAAACATTATTTAGAGCTACAAAGGATTGGACGTTATAGTGAGCTTTAAGAAGCACACCATGAAAAGACACAGTGCATAAAAGAAAAAGTTGCTGTTTTAATGTGATCAGGCAACTCTTGACCGCAACTGTTCTTATTGACTTAATATCTATGGTTGCGTTAGTGGAAGAGTTTCTCATAATTTTACTGAGAAATCGAAAGTGATTTGGGTGACGCACAATGGTCTGACTGTTGAATGACGCAAATGAAGGATTGGCACTAAGATAAACTGTCATACGTCAAATTATTTCTCTATAGGAAAGGGTCGACTAAAGTCGATAGTCCTGAAACTAAAACCATTTATTGTACTTTATTCATTGTAACTTGCATTATTTTTTGTATACGCTGGCATTCTTGTGATATCTTATGTTATTTGATTGATTTTGATTGTAATCTTGATTTTTTTCCCACAACTACCATTTTAAAAAAATAAGTTACTTGTCCAGAAATTTATTAACTCCTTTTCCAGGCGCACAAACCAAAAAATTTGGGCGTCCTTAATATTTAGTAAAATTTTATTATATTTTAATAAAGTTGTTTTTGGTTTATATGTCACTCAGTATCTCTTGTCAATTTTTACGGTGCACCTTGTTGTCGCTTGATCTCTATTCTCTCCAATCTCTTTTAACCGAACCCACAATAAATATACGTTAATAGTTGTTTTTACCTGTTTTTCATACCAGTACAAGGGATTTGAGGTTAATAGAATATTTCTTGTCATTCTAAATATTAATCTTTTTTCCCTAAAAACTTTATTTACAAAATGAAAGATTTTAAATAATGAATGAGTTACATGATGTATAGAAAAGTCATTTCCTCTTCATCCATCTGCAAACATCTTTGTCTTCGGTGACTTTAATGCTCCCCACGACACATGGCTGAAACATTCTAAAGGTACTGATGTTGCCGGTATATAGACATTAATTTTTTCCACTGCCCAATCCCTCACTCAAATCATGAACTTCCCTAGCCAAACCGAGCAATATGTTTCTCTATTGGATCTATTTCTTACCCCCTCTCCCCGCTATTGCCAAGCTTCACAATACTGCCCCCTTGGTAACTCGGACCACTCTCTGGTAGCTAATGATATCTCTTTTCAAGAATTCATTAAACAGAAACTCCCTATCCATAAGACCTCCTTCCATTACCAACATGCTGATTGGGACTCATTCTCGGATTTTCTTCGTGACGCTCCTTGGACTGACATCTTTAAACTCTCAACTGAAAATTGCGCCACTGAAGTTTCTTCTTGGGTCAAATCCGCCTTCATGGACGCTTTTATCCCTTCTCGGAAATACCAGGTGAAACCTCAATCCTCTCCATGGTTTACACCGCCATAGCACACAGGAACCACTATTTCCGACTATACCAGCGTGACAGCTCTCGTCATAACAAGTGCCTATTTGCTACTAATCGTAACAAATGTAAGCGAGTTCTCAAAAAAGCCTATTTGCTGAGAAAACGAAGCAAGGTTTAGCTTTAAAAACTTTGGCTCTCGTGACTACCCTATTACAGAGACACCAGTGTCTCTGTAATAGGGTTTTAAATAAGTGCAATGTTTATATCCCCTCGTCCTCTTCAATGGATTCGAGGTGCTGATAAAGCTGAATATTTTATCCGTAAATTCTCCTCAAACTCTACTCGACTCATTTGGTGTATCCCTGCCTAACTTCCCACTTAGAATTGATTCTCTGTTAAGTGATATGCATATAACCCTTTCTATGGTTTCTGCTATCATCTCTAAACTGGATCCCCACAAAACATGTAGACCCCATGGCATTCCTATTATAGTCATCAAGAAGTGTTCCCCCGAAACTAGCTCCTGTTCTCTCTAAACTGTATTAACAAATGCCTCGTTGTCTCTTACTTTCTTACTTGAAGGAAGTCATCGTCTGTTGTTCCAGTTTTTAAGAACTCTGGTGAACAATCTGACCAATCCAGCTATCGGCCTATTCGTATTCTGTCTCTTTTTGGGAAACTCCTGTAGGCCCTAATCAATGCTGAATTGATTCATCATCTCTCATCACAGGGCCTTTTCTCAGACAAGCAATACGACTTTCGTTTTTCCAGATCAACTGCTGATGTACGAACGATAATTGCGGAAGGAGTCTATCATGCTTTAGATAAAAACAGTGAATCCCTGGCTGTTGCATTGGACATCTCGAAAGCCTTTGACAGGGTCTGGCATTCAGGTTTTCTCCACAAGATGAAAAGCTATGGTATCTCCACTCACGTTTTTGAGCTGATCCAGTCGTTCCTATCAAATCGTGAAATGGAAATTGTCCTGAACGGCCACTCGTCTACATCCTTTCGTACTAACGCGGGTGTCCCCCAGGGCTCCATCCTTGGTCCTACTGTGTTTTTAATCTTCATTAACCACTTTCCCGATGACATCATCTCTCAATTTGGCATCTACACTGACGGCATCATCATTTATTCCTGCCTCGATAGTAAAGCCTGATCAGTCAGACATGGTCAAAATGGCAGCCGATGTACAAAAGACCTCAAGACCGTTGCTAACTGGGGTAAAAGATGTCTTGTCAATTTTAACGCCTTCAAAACTAAATTGCTCTCCATTAATCATCTGAGCGACCCCTTTCTGCCTTCCATCAGCATGGCTAATGCTATCCTCCAAGAAATTCACTCATTGCTCCTTCTCGGTCTAACGTTTTCAGCTGATATGAGGTGGAAAGTGTACATTGAATCTAGCGCTAAATCAACTACTACGAAAGTCGGTTCACTGTCTCATGCGAGACAATTTCTCTCAATCGCTATCTACTGCCTTCTTGATTGCTCTTTTCTCTTTCTCCTCATTACTAATGTTTCTGTTCCTAATTCTTCCACATTCTGTAACCCCTTGCGTGTTAGTGGCTATACTGCCTTGATCAGGGTGATACCGATTAAAAAAAAAACATCGACTCCAGTATATTTCAAATGTCGATTCTTTGTATTTACTTGGCTGTTGTGGATATGGAAAGTATCATTTTATGCCTCCTCATACATTTGTTCTGCAATCAATATTTGGCAGTCACATGTGAGTCCGGGTAAAAAAAAATTACAAAACATGGAATTCAAACAAACAACCTTTGTTACAGAATGATAAAGAAAGAAACGAAGTTAAATTTATGAACAACTCAATACAATCTTCAGTCTGTGTCTCTATCAGAGCGAAAGAAAATGTATTGTTTCTCCAAAGGTCTAAGGGAGAGAAAGAGACTTTCAAATATCGTGCTGCTGTGGTTATCATCAGGGGACAGTAATCCAACAAATCTTCATTCTTTCATTTTCAAGAATTTCAAATTTTAATAATACAATGTCAACTATTAAACCAGTAGACTTTCTTTTTAATGTTGGTGGGTTTTATATATATATATATATATATATATATATATATATATATATATTTTTACTTATGAACAAACTGTCCTATGTCTGAATTCGCAGTTCCAAAGCACATAGGTTAGAAAATAATGACAAAGTTATATCCCTTTATATAATAAGGTAGATAACTTTTAAGTCGTGTTATGCACCGTTGGGTGATGTGGAAAGGATTACATTGTGTGTGTTGGTAGCGTAAACTTAAAATAATCATTGCTTTCCATCACAAAGGTCAAATAAATAGGCTAGAATAATGCTTGTACTGGCTCACACGAATCGAGTTATGTGTTTCCACCACTTCTTCGTTCGTTCCGCTACTGTTATTTCGAAAGGGAAAGAGTATGGAATGTTGATAAATCGAACAGCAAATAATGCAAACTTTTTGTTGAATCACAGTCCTCGCCCCGTTTCTTTTTATTCGTCTTCTTATTGCACTTTCAGTTTCTCTACTCAAGCTACTACTGCAACAGCATCTGGTACTGCCTATAACTTGTGGTGGAATAACCCTCACTGTCACTACTACTACCACACACAGCAAAACAGACTAAAAACTATAAACAAGAACGGTTACTACATTCAGACACAGTTATTGCATACCAGCCGGGTTGACAACATGAAGTTTGTACAATTTCTTAGGACTTCTAATGGGACCCAAACACGCGGCCTTGGTGTTGAGCTGCCCCTTTCAGACGAGATTGTGGACTTGTCTGCAGCTGATCCCACAATACCCACAGATATGAAGACCTTTTTGGAAGGATCCCGGACACACCTGGTTACGGCCTTACGGTGAGTTTGCGAACGTTAGTTGCATAAAGGTTGGGTGTCGTAGCTCTTCAACTTCAACATAGGAGTAGTTCAATTGGTAGCATGCTGTGATTAAGAAAACATTGGGAAAATTTGTTTTAATTTTTAAAAAAATACTCGCTAGATCGTATGCTTGAATAAAAAAAACTATGTACCTCCAAAGATTCACTAAAAATGAACATACATGATGAAAAAATGCTTCAAACTTATTAAAAACAGTTTTATCGTAAAAATTTTTTATGTTAAGTAAGAGGATTTTTTTTATTATTATTATTAATTAGATTATTTAATCCTTTTTTTTTTTAGAACCTTCGAAATTTTGTTTAAACATTTGCTTTTCTTGCGTCAAAGTGTTAAACTTGTATGGAAAATTTGAGCGTCTTTTTTGCAATGAAAAACATTGATTCGGAAATTCAAGTAATTGTCTGATTTTAATTAAATCTTCAGGACTTATTCACAAATGAATGGGATTATTTTTGAATCCTTCTATTTTTATAAAAATTCTGAGAAGAATATTTTTTACATCTGTTACCTACCCCCACTTGTTTAATTTTATGAAATTTTGAGAAGTTCATTTTTATGGAGCTTAAATGTTTTTAGTTTATATTAATGACAAGTCATTTGAGAATTTTAATCATTAAACTTTTTTTAGTTACACTTAAGCCTCTGTTATAGAAAATCTGCTCTCAATTGTAAAATAAAAAATGCAATAAAACTGAAACATTTAATTAGAAAAACTTTTAATATTATGGACACTATTGTCTTAAGACAAAAAATTACAAGAATTATTTTCATTTAAAAAAAAAATTAATAATAATAATTTATAAACTTTTAAATCTTTTAAAATTCTGTATTAATATATAGTGGTTAGGTGATATTGTTATTAAATAAAAACTATTTACTAACCATAAATGTAAATTCAGCAACTTCACCATTTTCATTATTGTTTACAATATAAAGACATTTCTTCATTATCTGCAGATTATTAATATTTGTTATCTGAAGGCTAATTACACTATGATTCATTCTTTCCTCCTTATTACAATGTATGGTCAGGACTAACTCTTTATCTGTCAAATTAGAGAATGAACCTTACAGATAACAAATATATATGATACCCAACATTGATAACTCTTCTCTTAAAATAACCAGCATAGCATGGCCAAAGTCCCTTTGCTTTGCTAATCTGTGCAATTGTTTCTTTGAGAGATTTGTGCTCCTTTCAACTAATAAGTCTATCAAAACACTCAATAATATTAACCATGTAGATTAGTGGTTTTGGTCCTATTCTTTGTATATGAGAATTCAAATCATATTACTGTCAAAATCTTCATTTATTTACACTTATTTAATTTTCAGTTTTTCAAGTGGACGTACACACAAATCCTTTGAGCTTTATATATTAGAAACCTATTTCAATCTATTTGAATCTGAAAAACGTTAAAATAATAGAGATTATTTTTTACAACTTTTAGAGCAGAATATTACTTCATTTGAATACCTAAGCCATTTTAAAAGCCATCACTGAAACACTCACTTATTTCTAAAGATCACAAAAGACCAGATTGGAAAAAGGATAACAATCTACAATTATTAAGAATTTTATTTTGAAAGCTGAATATGTGAATTACTTATCTCCATTAAGCAAAATGGATATGCTTGTAGTGTAATGGTTAGCTACTTGGAATGAGCTGTTAGCAAGCTGAATTTGAATTTGTCACATTCACTTTTGCACAAATACCCTTCGAATAGTTATGACTTTATCTTTTTTCCTCCAGCTATGTGTTAAATAACAAGGCAGACTGGACTCTTTAGCTATGGTTAGTAACGAGTCTAGTAGGACAACTCTGAATTCAAATCTCAGACATCTGAAGCAGTATGTATATGGTTAAACATATGGTGGTGATACTAGGTCTATAAAACAAAAACCAGATAGATTTCAACACTATGCATAATTCAGTTAGTAATTATCCAGAATGCTTTTGACACAACAAGCATTGAGCCAAAGGAAATTATTGTGTCATATCATGTCATTAAGCAAGATCCACTAAATTGGGCAAGATATAAAGCGTGCTCCTAAATATAAATAAAAAATACATTTCTTTGATTTGATAACTTTATGTAATATTTGTATATATATACATGAACTGACAAATAACTTTATATATTAATTTTCAGATTTTTTGTGTGGACAGACACATACCACAAACTCAAGCTTTATATATATATATATATATATATATATATATATATATATATATATATATTTCTAATACAAAAATATTTTTATATCTAACTTTTGTTTTCAGTTTTCTGCAATTAGAAATTTGGGAGAAAAAAAAACTTAAAAATATTTTAAATCTAAAAGTAAACCATTATCATTTACCCTCAGAAATTATATATATATATATATAATATATATATATTCTTTCTATATATATATATATATAATATATAATATTATACTATTATTATTTGAATATATATATGTGTGTGTTTGTATATATACATATATATATATATATATATATATATATATATATATATATATACATATAAATATAGATAACTAGACTCGTTTTTGAAAACCCTCGAATTTTGATTTGCTAATCAAATCAATCTCGAGGAAAAAAGGTTTTAAAAAAGAAAGAGCTACAAACATGAACTTCTGTCAACAAAAAAATCGCACAGATGCAGGTCTGAAGCCCAAAAGAAAAAACCCCGATACGAGTAAACAACTAACTAACAAAAAGAGCTCAATACAACCGTAGAGGGAAATATTAAAAAATGCCCAAAATATAAAGCAGGCCATAAATTTTGCAAATTATGTGCTGAGGAGAAATTAGCCATAGCTTTATATGATCAACCTAACCAGCTATTAAACTCTAAAACTGAAATTCTTAATGTATGTAGACATAAAAAATCTTGCCTACTAAATTAGACGTTTTCCCGTTATTGTCTTTCCACCTTGAGGATTTTTTTTTTTTTTTGTCATGTGGTATGATTTTAGCTAACACCTATAAATATGTGTTTCTCTTTGCCTTGTTAGCCAAACTTTCCCTGACAATCCATTTAGGTGAAACCTAGGTAGGTTTGTCTGGCTCTAGGTGTATCTATATATATATATATATATATATATATATATATATATATATATATATATATATATATATATATATATATATATATATATATATGATGTGGGATAAGGATAAATTGAAAACTCAAATAAATAGACATAATACATCTAAATTATTTAACTAAACATGATTGAATGAATATGTGCTGCCTAAATATTCATATATATATATGTATGTATGTGTGTGTATATATATATATATATATATATATATATATATATATATATATATTTGTCCTTTTCTGGGTATTTCACACAAAAGATAGTTAACAACTGAATGTTATTTTCTTTTGTTACTTATTAGTTGCTGATATTACAAGTTATGTTTGTAAAAATTGATATAGTTTAGGCTTGAATTTATCCTTGTCTATCAATTCCATAAACAAATAGAAAAATATATTTGCAGAAGTAAATCTGTTATCTTCTAAAATCTGCAATAAATGTTATATCAATTAAATCTGCTGAAAGATTTGTAAAAAGGAATAAAATGAGTCAGTCATTTAAGTTTATACATGAAAATATATGGATTTATTACATTTAATAAAATGTTTTTTTTCTATTATCCATATATGGTATTTTAAAATGAATTATCAAATTTTTTAAACAAAATATTTCATGCATTGATAATCAAAATTAACAAAATGCTGCCTACTAAGGTCAAGGTCATAAATAAATTTACAGAAGTGAAATATTTAATGTATTGACAATCAAGATTATTAATTCTAAGTTTTGTATTTTTTTTTAATTACTAATTTGAATTAGTAACTACTTTTTTTTAGTAAAGTAAATTATTTTTTATTTATAAAACTTATCCATTATATTGTTAAGCATGACTCAATAAATTTCCACTACAAAGATTATTTGATATTAAGTTATGTATAATTGGTACCTACTTAACAGCTGACTATTTTAAAGTACTGTGAAATGAAACTTTTAATTAAAAACCGTAACAGTTACCAATCAATGTTTGAGCATATTCCATTTTTAGTGAACTGACTATTCAACTTTGTACTCTTCTGCAAGCCTTCCCTTTGCATGTTTTATGAAAAGTATGTCAGTAATTGTGCTTGAATATTTATTGTAACCATGAGAAAAACTATTCCATTCTTTCCTCAACTATTTTTGCCCCATGAAGCATCTATGAATATTTCAATGACTCTATCATGTCACAAATTAATCTGTGTTCATCATATTTTTTCTAGATCTTGCAAAAATTTCACAAAAGATTTGAGTTTATTCTCCTTAACAAAGATGTACAGAGAATTTGTTAAAAGGTCAAAACAGAAAGTTAATTAACTGATCTCTAGTATGGAGGAAATATTGATGATAAAATGTTAATATTTATTTAACAACAGTAAATCAAACTAATATATGAATCTAGCAATTATCAACCAGATAAATCCTGGTGTATATCTAACAAGAATAAAGCAATGAAACCCAGATTCAAGAGAGTTGGACTGTGAGGCTCAAACAATTCAAGCAGGGATTTTCTGAACTTTGTTCATCTGGATGTGAAATGAAGAGAAAAATTGAAATAATCCAAACATTTTTTTAGTTTTCTGAACTAAACACATTCTAATATTTCAAGTATTTTGAGATTTAGAAAAACTTATTATTTCAACATGTAAAATTTATTTCAGAAAATTACTTTTTTTTCAATAATTCATTTTAAAATACCATATATGGCTTCAATAATTTAAATTATCCAAACATATTTTTTCAACAACCCTTGTCCCACAGTCTCTAGATAATCAAGGCAGTGCTGTAATTTGCTACTTAAAAAAGAAAGTAAATAATAGTGTTATTATGAATGGATATTTGCTGGATTCTATTAATACCAACAGGGAAGACGTATCTTTTCCACAACTGCAAAAGAGGTTTTAGCAAATGGTGGAGACTCTGGACTTGCTATGCTGCCTCTTCTGATCTTTTGCTGCAGTTTACTTCAGTGAAGAAGATTACCTGATAAATCTTGTACCTTCATGATGACCTGTCAATTGCCCTTATTTCCCACAAGAATATATAATATATCCCACTTTTATATGAAATTGATGGTGTATTTGATACTGAAGTATTTCAAATGATTTTTCCTGTTTTTGTTTTCCTTTTAACTGATGTAGCTCAAATTGAATACTACCACTCTTCACTTAATGACTTATGACCAACTATAAAATGTCATAAAATATATTTAAATAATCCAATTAGTTGGTATTGCACTTTATAGGAAAACTTTGATTGTTATTGCTTTTCTTTCTTCAAAATGAACCAATTTTTAGAAGAGCCAGATCTGGTCTAAAATGGAGTACTCTTGTCATATTTGGGTGAGAGCTGACAGACCACACTTTCCAGCCTTGATAGTCCAAAAGTGTTACCCACAAGAGTCCTTGTGGGTAACAAATTACTTTTCACTCTCCAAACTCCTCCCACAGGTAGCATGTGGCAAACCTCTCACTGCTCTATCACTACTTCAATAGAAAGTGCTCGGACGAACTACATTCTTTGGTTCCACCAGTTCTAACCTTCATGGCAAGGACCTGTCATGCCACTTACATTGTATCAAATCAGCCATATTCCCTCCATATTCCATCAGTTACGAAATAATTTCCACTCAAACAGCTCTTCCTGCAGACAAGTGCTCTGTGAAACCAACTCCCAAATGGATATTTCCCTGATCACTACAATCTTAACCTGTTCAAGTTTAGGGTTAACCATTATCTTCCCTCCTATCAATACAAACTGCCTCCTAACATAACCCTCTGCCTTGAGTGGCCCCCAGGCTTTGTACAGGGTAAACCTCACTGTAGCATTTGAGGTAGAATGTTTGAAAGACAAAGATTTAGAAACAGTTGTAATTGCGTGCATGAGTCCCAGTAGAAATAGTTATAAATAATTATTGACCAATTTTATCATTGTGATATTTTTGCATTATATAAAGCATTAAGAATATAGTAAATAGGGTTTGCAAATTGGGGAGAGAGTTATCAATGATAACGTTTTGACTTCAAATCTGCGGTTATCTCCCTTTAACCCTCTCTCTGGACTTCCTTTGCTGTAGGGCTGCTTACGCTTTTTTACTGATATTTCCTTTTGGTTAGACGTGATCAAATTTTCATTCTGAAAATGTGGCCCAGAGAAAAAAAGTTTGGGAACCACTGACTTAGACTAACAGCCAAGTCAGATATATAACATATAATACCTATGAACTGTTCTGTTTGCTGATGTCACTCATTTTCATGGTCACAAGGTTTTTTTTTTTATCTAATCAAATGGGAAACATGATAACTTGCTTTCATTAATGACTGTACATTAATTTAGTCATGTTAATCTCATTTGGTGCGCATAGAATTAAAAATTTTTAATATAAATTATAAATTAACATAATGAATTTGATTAGTTTTACAAGCAAATATTTTTTGTCTTCTGAACTATAAATTAAAAAGCTGGATAGACTAGGCTCTCTTGTTTTGGTTAGCAGCCAGTCTAAAAGAGAAACTACACTGAATTTAAAACTGTGGGGGCAACAGGAAACCATTCTGTTGTCCTTCCCAAGAATATCTTGAGTCAGGAATTGACCAAATACAATCTGTCATATGTTGCTTGGAGAGGAAATGGTAATCACTAAGTGATTCATATTGCCCTAAGAAATGCTATGAAATATGACACTCCAATGATCTCATTGATTATGTGTGAATGACAAAATGAATTTTAATCTTAGAAAATGTTTAGTGAATGGAATTCATTGCATCAGATTAATGTCCAGTTTGTGAATCATATCCTCATAGTTAATAATAAAACCAAATTTTCTTTGTAACAAGTCATGCTTTTCTAAGATGTAAATATTAAAAAAGTTTATAACTTGTCAGGTTACTTAGTAAATATTAGGTTTGTTTACTACATGCTTCTATCAACATATTTGGAAAGGAAAGGTTGTTGATTGAGAAAACATTCAGTTTTTGCTCTAAGACTGATCATACCATAAAAGATGAATGTACTTTAGTGTTTCTTTTTCCATTTGTTAGGATGAATTTATGAGCAGGTCTATTTGAACATGGATATAGTTATTTGAATGAAGAATCTAAGAAACCTGAAAAACCAAAATTTGAGTCAAACTTGTTTTGTTGCTTTAAATATGATCTTAGACAATAAGTGCATATTGAATTGAGTTTTACAGAAAGAAAATAGTAAAGTAGTAATTTAATATGTCAAAAATTGAAGTACACACAATTACATGTTACAGTGAAAAATAGCAAATATGTTTTACTTGAAGATGGGATGTAGTGAATTCAGTATGTTGTCTCTGGATATAACAAATAATCACTCACTGGTTTTTAAAAGATGAAACAATTCATGGACTCGGTTTCTTTTGTCCCAGCTTGGTGAATGGAAGATAATCTAGTACACCTTAGTATCATCTTTGCATATTTTTTTTATTGCTCTAATTTGTTGAGCATGAAATAGTCACACATGCCTTGTTTCATTTCCTATGTTTCTTTTCACTCTAACTTAGTGGGTGTAAAGTAGTCCAGTGGGACTAACTTTGTTTCCACATCTTTACTTGATGATGTCCAGTGAAGAAAGAGATAGTTCTATTGTAAAATACTCTAGAAGGGCAGTGATTGGTCCTTGCTAACTATTCAATGTTTCTCTTCCATGTCTGTCTTGACTCACTGTGGAGGGGTCCAATGTAATTCTTATAAGTTATTTAGTGGGGTTGACGTGTATCTCATTTTCCGTTTTTTCCCCACCTTTTTTGTCCTTTTTATCAGTTAATTAATTTAATTTTTTGCAGAGGGTGGGGGAGTTATTCTGTTTATTCCATAAATTTTTTGTGGTGGGTTAGTGGGGGATTATTTTGTAAGGGTAAGTTCCATAATTTTTTTGTGTGGGCGTTGTTAGGTGTTATTTTGTAAGGGTAAATTCCATAAATAATTACAATGAGGTGCTGAAAAGTTCTTGGTAGGACCCACTTCTCAGAATCTGATCAAATGAATTTCAGAATTTTTTTTTAATTTCTTTTCAAATGTTAGTCAGTCACAAAGTAAATGCAAATTGCAAAGTAAATTTCTAATATAGCATGTGTCCATTTATAAGGTCTGAAAAATATTATACAAAATAAAGGAAATTACTTAAATTGTTGCAAAAAAGAAATGTACTTTTCAAAGATAAGTGTAGTATGTGTCTCATCCCCAATCACACCATAATAGACTTTGCACTCAGTGTCCTT
Organism: Acanthosepion pharaonis; assembly: GCA_903632075.3. Taxonomy (NCBI): domain Eukaryota; kingdom Metazoa; phylum Mollusca; class Cephalopoda; order Sepiida; family Sepiidae; genus Acanthosepion; species Acanthosepion pharaonis. The sequence continues at coordinate 2,421,068 of CAHIKZ030001458.1, read as the reverse complement.
CAGAGAAGCCAGATGCAGAGTTATTCTGAGATGACCACTTTATGATTCACCTGATATCAGTGATAACCTTGACAGGCAAACACATGTTGATCCAGATGCACCTAGGATGTAAATATGAGTTGCATGACATAAGCACCCACTCAAGTGGTAATCTCTCAGACATTGCAGATGAGAATATATGGTTCACATTTTGGATGAAGTGTCCATGGCCAAACACACTGGATGAGAATAATTGATGAAGTCAAGAGTTGAATAAAATTCAATGTTGCGTAAGAAAGATTCAATCTCTTCATTAAGTGGCATAATGGCCTCATTACTTAAAACCCTTTACCAATAGTATGCATGTACAAACTAATAAGGCAGCACTACTTAAATAGACTGGTTTACTCATAAAAATAGGGAAAATTTTGTAGATCAGCATTCTTTAAACTTTCCTTAGGCTGTGACATTTGTCAGAATTGAAAAATATTGATTTTTTTTTTTATTGATTTAGAAAGTAAGGGTTCTGCTTATAATATTAACACCATGTGAAATTGAGCTCTAACTTTTATAAAGTTATTGGTCTTAAAATGTTTTTCTGTTTTTTTTAAGTGTGGTTACAAAAAGATTTCTTTTAAATAACAAATGGATATGGATATTTCTAAGTAAAGAACAAAAATTTACATAAATTAATAAAATTATGTATCTATTTATTCTTAATTTAAGATAAATAATTATGAATCTCAAATGTTTGTACATGTGCTTCTGAGAAAAATCACATACAAAAAAATATGAAAATGAAAACAAAAGAAGCTAAAAAAATAAAAAAAAATATGCACATATCAATGATGTTAGAACATTTTCAAACTTGTCATTTGAAAATAACAGCTAAGGGTCTTAGCCCAAAGTCAATAAGTCAAGGATCAATTTTACACTTTTCAATATTATAAACAGAATCTTCCCTTCTAAAATGAGAGCAAATCAATATTTTTGTATTCTGACACGTGTTATGACCTAAGGAAATGTTACAAAATTTATTTCCTAAAAGAATTTTCCTTATTTTTTTTTTTTTTTTAGTGGATCACTTTAGTGGACTCAAGTTTGTCCAGTAAACGCATTTTTACAAATTCTAATGTTTACTGCTTCATATTAGCTGCTGCATATTGCTTTTATGAACATTGTAAATTTGGAATTTTATCTACATTTGGGACAGAAGTATACAGAGTTTGTTTTTGTTTAATTTTTAAATATATATATATATATATATATATATATATTGTCATCCACAGACAGACTGTTTCACTGTATCACAGCTCATCAGTGTGCCGAGATGTCTGGTTGCCTCTAGCTAGGATCAAAACCCGGCTGAATTGGCATCAGTTAGAGATTCTACCCCTAAGCTGTTGGCACACAGTAGGGATGAAGGTGAATTTAAGTGTATTTATTTTTGAATAGACACACAGTGACTGAGAGAACTCTATTCACTTTATGGAAAAGTCTTTCATTATTAGCTGTAATAGTCACTGTTTACAAACTCACACTTCCTCCACAGATATACAAGATTAATGAGGTCAATTTTAACCAGATCTGATAATGTTGTTTTAAGTATTGCAGATTTTACAAATAAATGACAAGTCACAGACATGTTTATAACCATTTTTGGTAATGATAATATTTGGCTCTTAAAGTAAATAATCATAACTGTGTCATTGTCGATTCAACCTGTACACCTTAAGCCAAACTTACATATTCTAAAATGTTTCACTGTATATTTTATGTGTAAGTAAGTAAAGTTTCTGTAAATAAATAAATAATGGCTTATAAAATAGGTATTGATACATTGCTATGTTGTTATGTGCAGACTAAATTAAGTTTTATAAACTTTAATCAATACAGACTTAAAATTGAAACAAGAGGTTAAGATTCAAGTACAGTGAATGGCTTAGATTTTAGTCTTTAAAAACATGTTTAACATGAATCTCTATTTAAGTGTTCCATTACAAGTGATATGCCACATATGAAAAAGTGACTAAATTATATCATTTTGGCAAAAATTTGTACCTTTTGTGTTTCAAGTGGATAGGTTGATACAATTATAACTTCTCTTTTTATTTTTAGAAAAATACACCTGGTACACCCCTTTTATTAACACTTTCAATGCTGCATTGATATGGAATTGTTGTGTAGCTGTGCTGGCCCATTTTGGAAAAATAGGAAACAGCCCTTTCTATATCCATTGTGACCGCTACAATTATTATTTGGACTGACAGAAGTTGGACAAATTGGACTGACATAAGTGGTTGATAATCATTGTCATGTTGGTCTTCTTTATCTGCTGAATTGACAAAAATTGCTCACCTGAATCTGAATTGGAAATCAATTTGTCTCTTTGCTCAGTATTTAGATGCTGATGGTAATTTCTCATGGGAACCACTTTTTTGGTTTCATTCAGCTACTCTGTAATATTCGGCTAAGCTAAATAACACCCCTATCACATACCACAATAAAAATATATCATAAAATGTCATATTGTACACTACTATGTGCACTGGTTTGAAAATTGTTGTGGCCTGTTTAGATGCCAGAAAGAAAGACATGGAAGATGAAGGTAAGTTGAACAAGTATACTGAAGATATATACAAAGCAAATAAGTAGATAGTGGTGTACGTTCGAATGGTAGGTTAGCACTACATCTACTTTCCGTTATTTATTATGTATAAAAATACACAATTATGGCACAATGCTGAAAAGGGGGACCTGGCAACAATGGTAGAAGGCATGCGAAGCTGTTTCTTCTAAACCAAGATCACACCGTTCACATTCTGGCAGATCTGCCAAGCCCCATATGAAGGCCTTGTCATTGCCAAGCCAGGTAAGTAAAAGAAAAAACTTAGGGTTACTGAGATAATCCACCGCTGGTGCCCAAGACCAGGAAGAGCGAAACTCCTCCTCCGACAAGTCGAGCCACTCATGTAGAGGTTCCTTCATGACCCCCTCCACTAAATAACGATAGAAGACCTTCCTAGGCCGTAAAAGGTCACTGGACCGAGGAATGATTGTCAAAGCGTACCGATACTCACGAAGGAAATCCGATTGAACCCGCACTTTATGATGGTGCTTAATCCACGAGATGGGGGGGGGCGATAGTAAGGAAAATCCCTGCCATAATTGAATCTCCCGTCAATGCACGGTGCAGGAAAGCCAACCTTTAGGTGAATTTGTGGCAGTCCCAGCCCCCCCATGACACGGACATTGTGCACAGAGTTCTCTGTCAACCTGATGCTTGCATCTCCTCCACAAAATGGAGGATAGTGAGCGCTCATGTGGATTCCTATAATCTTTACAGAGAGGAAGTACGGACAATTGATAAAGGACAATTGGGAAAACATAAGTGGCACATGCTTCTGCCATGCCCTTCACAGACAACCTCCATTGATGCCAAGTCAGACTGGCCGTGTCGACCTTTGCTCATACTTCAAATCAATTTTTCTCCAGCTGGAGGTTGGATACAAACCACACTCCAAGAATGTGGACAGGACCGTCTGTCCAACCGAAGGGGCCCAGAAGATTGACCCCCTTCCAGGCACCTAACCGCAAGCTGGACAACTTGTCGTGGTTAATGTTGGCCCCTGTCACATTTTTGTACCAATCAAGTGCCTTCAGCACCACCTCAATGTCACTGCGAGACGACACAAAAGTAGATATGTCTTCGGTGTATGCAGAAACCCTGGCTTGAGCCCCTCCAGGAATGGCAATTCTGCGTAGGGCTGCCCTGCACACCCTGTCTCTCAACCAGTGAAGGAGAGGCTGCAATGCCAAAGCATAAAGTAAGGGCGACAATGGACAATCCTGACGAATTGACCTAGACAGCACAAAAGTGCACAGCAGCTTCCCGTTCACCTGTAGCACGGTGCTGGGGAAGGCTAATCAGGTGGCAGAAGTCAGGTGTGAATCTGGCGGCCTGCAAGACAGCCACAAGGTAGCAATGACCAACCCTATCAAATGCCTTGGACTGATCTAAATTGATCAGCGCGGCCTCATCGCCATCTTTTACACCCTCTATGATCGTGCGGATCAGATGCAGGTTGCTCTGAATTGTTTGGACCCTTACAGAACAAGTCTGCTCCAGACCCAACAGAGACTCGGCAACTGACTGCAAACGCTCCTGCAGGATCTTGGCCAAAATCTTTAACTCTGTGTTTAGCAGAGTTATGGGCCTGTAAACATCTAATTGCCCCCCAACATCCTTGCCTTTTTTCAACAGTGTGATCACACCTCTGGTGAATCAGTCGGGGACGGACCCCTGCCGGAACCAGTTGTTAAACACGATAGTCAAAATCGAGGCAAAGATTTGCAACAGCCTCAAGTACAATTCATAGGGAAAACCATCCAGACCAAGCAACTTGCCTCTATCAACCTTCTTCAATGCTACTTAGACCTCGTCATACCTGATCTTGTCCTCGCAGCTAGCCACTTCAGTCGGCGAAAGCTGAGGAAAGTCAGCCAAATAGCTGTGAAAGTCATCCTCATGAAGACCAGGCTCCTTGGTAAAGCGGCTCTCGAAATGCCATGAAATGCCTCGCACATGTTGTCAGTGGCCTGAAGAGTGTGCCCCTCTGGGGTTTTGACTTCATGAACGTACTGATCGGACCCTCAATGGATCTCTTCTTTGCACAATTCTGTGCCCATATTCACCGCTTCGGAAGACATCTTGTTTAATCTATGTCTAATTACCTGGCGCATGTAGTGCTCGCTAGTCAAACACTCCAGAGCCTCCCTAGCTAAGACTATCTTTAGGGGATCCCCACCAGCCACCGCCCGGGAAAAACTAGCCTTAAGCATCCTCACCTTCTCAGCTCTATCTTGGGTGAGCCGTTTGCTGAAATCAGTGTTGAAGTACCTAATTCTACACTTAAGTCTTTCCCACCACCTATTCCTGATAACTGCCCCACTAGCTCCTGCTGCACTAAACTAGTTAGCTACTCCTGGAAGTCCCGCCTGTCCAGTAAAGACAGATTGAACTTCCAGTAGCCAGCCATTCTAGACCTACGATCTAATGCCATCCAGGCACAAATGAGTTTGTTGTCCGAATAGCCTACCCAGTGGGACAATCTATAAAGTCTATGTTGGCTCCTCTAACTAACATTCTGTCCAGGTAGCTAACCACTCGGTCACAAGGCCCATTAAGAGCCCATGTCCACATCTTAACCCCCCCCCTGCAGTCAGCAACCCAGTATCTATCAATGAGACCAAAATCGTTGATCAGATTACCCAAGTTACGATCGCCCCTATGCCCACTAGCACCCTGCCCCTGATCTAACTTGGGGTCTAGAATGGCATTCCAGTCCTCCATCAAGACTAGGCGCATTGAATCCACCAGAAACAGCCCCAACTGCCGGAAAAACGAGACCCGCTCCTCCCAATCGTTGGGCACATAAACCACAATGAGTCGGGAATGAACCACTTTTTCTGGCAATATTGGCCATGATCAACCGGACTTGGCATCGGTATGCACAAGGTCTACCATCACATCAAGAGTCCGCTTCACCAGCAAAGAAACTCCCTGGCAAGCTGGTCTCCATATGCTGAATAGACGACAAAGTGTAAAGTGCAACACTGCAAAGAAAGTGGGTATCTTTGATCACAGCAACATCCACGCTGAATGACAGGAGGTCACAGAACAGGTGGACAGCCTTACCTGAATCCCTCAAGCCATTCGCATTCAAACTGGCTATCTTGATAGACATTGTTTAGGCCTGCAAAAAATAAAAAGGGAAAAAGCCTACTCACATACTGCAAGGAAATCTGCGTCTGATGGATTGTCCTAGGCTCGTGATACTTAGCTCTGACATCATTTGTCCTTCCAGGACAATTCCGCCGATGCCCATGGGATACATTAGTTTTATGCATCTATATAGTGAGGGATGGATTAAAACAGGAACCCTTCCAACACAATATTGCCATAATTTTCTAAGATAAGGAGACCTTATCTCAGCCATTCTAATGTTTGGGAATGTTTCCTTGGCTTCATCTATATGCCCCCAGACTTTTAGGTATGTCCCAGTGTCTCTTATACAGCTTATCACCTCTGGGGCATTCAGAAAATTACAGGGATCTTCAATGGACTTCCCGTTCACAGTGTCCTTTTTAAATAACAGTTCCAATTTCGCCTTTTTTTGGCTGGGCAGGCTCTTCCTATAATCCTCTCTGTCTACCCTACAAATCGTTTCTGGTCCTAGGAACAACTTCTTCTTTTTCTCCTGGGATGGGTGGGGAGGAGAAGAGGTGGATGTGTGTGTGTGTGTGTGTGTGAGTGAGGTGGGGGTGTTGATAATGAACTGAGGGAGGAATTGGAGGGAGATGGGGATGGAGCATGGGAAAGGGAGGAAGGGAGGCTCCTTGCTTTTGCTACGACCACTGTTTCTTTAGGGGAAGCAGGAACGGATAGGGACCTGGTATTGTCCATGACCCTCTCCACTCTACTACGCCCGGAGTGCTTCTGAGATGGTGTCTCCACCTCCTCTACTTCTTCTCTACCTCTCTTCAGTGATGATGCACGAGGTGGAGGCATTTTGTCCATCTCCATTTCTGTTTCAGGTTGCTGCTGTTTTTGTTGCTGCTGCTGTTGTTGTTCTTATTTGTTGGGCTTTTTCGGTTGCTGCTCGCTTTTCTGTTTACTTGATTTTTGTTCTTGTCGCTGCTGCTGCTGCTGCAGCTTATTTTGCTTGGTTTGTTCCTTTTCCTGGCTTTGAGGTTGTGGGATCCCAAGCTTTTCAGGTTCTGGCCTCCTCTGGGTTTTGCTCTTGCTTCTGTGGGGCCTTCTGTTGAGGGGTAGGACTTGAAGATTTTCATCCCTTTTTCGCCACTTTCCTCCACTCACCATTCCTGATTTGCTCACTATTGCAGTGACTTCTTCCACGGGTCCATATTGGGCAAAGAAAGCCACCAACGTATCCCCGCTGATGTTAACTGGAATGCCATGCACAGTGATTTTTGTACACCTTGTCCCCATATATTCCATTTGTAAATAGACTGTCTTCGTGGTTAGGGTACTTCCTGCCAACCTTTTGGCTTTGTCTTCTGTTGCCAGAAGAATGTCCCAGAGTGCATTTGATCTTCTGGCCAAAACTTCTGGTCCTATATTCAGTCTCTTTAGAGCTTCTTCTATCATTTCCCTGCTGATGCCAATAAGCTTCCGGGTTCCTACATCGGTAGTCAGCAGGGAGATAGTTCTAGTTTTAACGGCCTCAATAGCCTCTGGTATAGTTAAGAGTTCATTGCCATTCGTATATGTGTTGAACTTGTTTCTTAGGCCATTGTAGTACTCAGAGTCCTTTTTTGGCCTCTTTTCACACCAAGCCGTTTTTTCCGGCAGTGACTCATTTTGACTTGGCACTGTTTTGTGCCTCTAAATTCTCGGCCATGTTGGCGTAATGCACCTTCATGGCCGAACAAAAGGTATAAAATTGTGCCTGCTATATGTTATTTTTTTTTAATACAGGCATATAAGACAAAACAAAATTATAGACAACCAAATAAAAGGAGGAACATGGAAAACCAAAAACCAATAAACACGTACAAATAAAGAAATACGAAAAGATAAATAAAAACACGGGGAGGGTAAATTTACAAAAAAAAAGGAAATAAACAAAACACGAAACCAAAAAAGTGAACAACTAAAATAGGAAAAAACGGAAAACTGAAAAATTGAAAAGGTTTTGAAAATAAAAAGTGAAAAAACTTATCAGTTCTAAAAGGCAATTCTTCCAATAAAATGTAATTCTTAAGCTGGTCACTTGTAAATCCTCTAGAGAAAAAGAAAATGACAACCGGCAGGCCATCGCTCTTCCTCAGGTTAGCACTGTGTCTACTTTCCCTGCTCAATCAACTCTCGCAGTTAGTATTTATGAGATGAGGAAGAGTTCATTCTACTGTAGGAGGGTTTACCACAATAAAAATAGTACTAAGCACTAGTTTATAGCACAAATACTAGGCACCCACATTTCAACTGTATATACATGTTGACAGAAGGGATAAAGGACATATAAGTACATCTACAATAGAAGAAGTGTTATATATTCAGATTAAACACATTGTCCTAGAATGCTTACAGCCTAAGGGCGGGGGATGAAATTTCTTGAATATTTAATAAAAGGAATGGTTTTATAAGGATGCCATAGATGATTATATTCTTGTAGAAAGAATGATCATAGTGAGAGGTCTATTTGATATTCAAAGTTAAATGTAAAATATGATCTCGTTTTACTTGTGCAAAAGTGTCTCAAATATTTGCTTTTAAATGAACTTTTAATGCTTGAAAAACATTACATAATTTCTTTTTTCTTAATTGGTATCATCCCAAGCAAGGTAGTGATACCACTAAAACACAAGGAGTTATAGGGTGTGTGTGGGAGAATTAGTAACAGAAACAATAATGATGTGCAGAAAGCGAAGAGAGTAATCAGGACAGTAGACATTGCATTTAAATTTTTGCATATTAAAGTTGGCATAGAATTTATGGCTACATTTAGCCAGCTTAACTGTAAGTTGATGAGATCTTGATGCCAGTCTAGTGCTGCACTTACATTCAAAAATTCTATGTACCATAGCAATAAGCTCATCTGAACTATTACCATGAAAGTACTTATAGAAAAGGTATAGATAGGCAACTTTATGGCGATGGGAAAGTGACTGGAGCCAGGCCACCAGATCAGGATCAGTAATATTGCTGATTCTTCTTTGGATCTTATCAAGGAGCTCAAGGTAAATAGCAGGAACATCAGACCATATGTGGTAGCAATATTCTAAGCATGGATGAATGGTAGACATAGATATGTAAGATAGATTCTGGAGAGAAAAATTGTCTTGCTTGACAATCTTGACTTAGCAATGTATTCAATATAGTCTTTCTACTTCATATCATCAGAGAATGTGACCCCAAGAAGGCATAATGAGTCACTTTTCTGGAGATTAGCATAAGCCATACTGATGGAATTCAGTAAGAGGTCTCTCAGACAATTATTAGAGAGAAATTTAGTTTTAGAGGCATTAAAATTAACAAGCCATTCTTTGTTGTGTCATTGGTGTAGATACCAAGTTGAGAGCTGATTTCATCAGGAAGATCATTAATGAAAATTAAAATCAGAGTAGGACCAAGGATAGAGCCCTGGAGGACACCTGCATTAGTATGAAAGGATCTAGAGCAGTGGCCATTCAGAATAACTTTCATTTAACGATTTGATAGGAAAGACTGGACCAGATCAAAAATGTGTCAGGAGACACCGTAATTTTTCAGCTTGTGGAGAAGACCTGAATGTCAGATCTTGTCAAAGGCTTTTGAGATGTCCAATGTAGGCTTCACTGTTTTTATCTAGAGCATGACAGACTCTTCCCGCAATTATTGTCAGTACATCAGCAGTTGACCTGGAGAGACAAAAGCCATATTGCTTGTCTCAAAAAAGGCCCTGTGATGAGAGATGATGAACCAATTCAAGTATGTTATAGCCTCTAGGAGTTTCTCAAAAAGAGGTAGAAGGCTAATAGGCCAATAGTTAGAAGGGTTGGATGTTTCACCAGAGTTCTTAAAAATAACTTCCAGGAGGCAGATGGCAGCAAGGTATTTATTATACAGTTTAGAGAGAACAGGAGCCAGTTCACAAGCACACATCTTAATGATTATTACAGGGATACCATCAGGATCACATGCTTTGTGGGAATGTAGGTTAGAGATGATAGCAAAAGCCATGGAAAGGGTGATATGCATATCACTCAACAGAGACTCAGTTCTTGGAGGAAAGTTAGGCAGGGATATTCTGGATGAATAGAGTTTGAGGAGAATTTATGGGCAAAACATTCAGCTTTATTAGTGAAGGTTGATAACACCTCATATTGATTGAAGAGTGGACAAATACAGACCTTATACATATTTAATGCCCTATTACAGAGCTGCCATTAATCATGTGAACCAAAGTTGTTAGAGGCTATACGGTGACTCAGTCTCTTGGCAAACAGGAACTATGCTCCTTTGGGAACTCACATTTATTGCGAGCAGCAATGCATAGGCGCCTGTTGTAATGAGTGCCGTGACACTGGTAGAGCCAAAAATAGTGGTTCCTGTGTGCTATCGTGGCTGAGCATGCTGGTGGGAACCATGGAAAGGATTGAGGTTTCACCTGTTATTTCTGAGAAGGGATGAAAGCATCCATGCTGGCTTTGGCCAAGAAAAAACCTCAGTGGTGCAATTTTCAAATGGGAGATTAAAGATGTCAACCCAAGAGATATCACAGAGAAAATCATGGAGTAAGTCCCAAACAGCAATGCTGGTAACATAAAAAGGTCTTGTGAATAGGGGATTGCTGTTTAATAGAGGATTAGAATGAAATATCAATAGCTAACACAGAGTGGTCAGAATTACCAAGAGGCAGTGTTGTGAAGCTCAGCAAGAATGAGGAGAGGAGGTAAGAAATAAATCAAGTAGAGAAGCATGTTGCTTGGTTTTGTTATGGAAATGAGCAGAGAAGCCCACAATTTGTGTAAGTGATTGATTAATGGAAAAATTTAATGTAAAAGCTGGAATCTTTTTGGCAAAGAGGAAGATACTCTGGAACCAAGAATTCATTGGTAGCAATGGAAAAATTTAAGTTAGTTTCACAAAAGGCAAAGATATCTGGCGACCATTCCAAGAGGAAAGATTCTATGCTGCAGAAGTTGGAACAGATACCACTAATATTAGTGAAAGAAAGGCTGAGTGGGTAGGTGTTTTTTTTTTTTATTTACTGGTTTAGTTGTATATCTTTTTGTTATTTTCCATGAGATTTGTTTTGAGGGGAGACAAAAAAGACCACTATAATTGTTACTATCTGTCTTCCATGGTAATACAAACCAGCCAGAGTATGGCTGAGAACAGAACATAATCTGGCCTTAGGGTTGCCGATTGGAAATATGTGCAGGGACATGGCACTACTACTACCCCAATATTATGTGACTGTTGATCAAAACAGCCTCTCTAAGCACTACCAAAGAGTTTGAACTCCTAACAATCAGTCAGAAGCAGCAGCCAACAAACTCCCAACCCAGTACTATCACAGTGGAAAGTCACAGCTACTGGCTCGTCCAGTCACCAAAAAGTTAAAACAGTTAAATCACTGTGGCCCTAAAGAAGAAAGAAAGAGAACTGGTAAACCATATCCTGAAAAGGAGACAAGGGATGAACTTCTACTCCTGTTCAATAGATATAGAAGGAGTTCAAGAATCTACTGAGAATGTTATTACTTACTACACCCGCTGACATACATGTTTACCTATCTATATCATATCATGTTATATCACAAGTCCTATAACCCATTCAGGTACCACATGTGCTGCAACTGTAGCAGCAGTGGTGTGTCTAGGGCAAGAATGTCTAACAAAGCCCATCCCTCTTCAGGCTGGTTTTGAATTCAGATTTATTTCTCTTAGACTGGTTGCCACCCTAAAGAAAAAGAACCTAGTCTACCTTTCTGCTTAACCCATAGCTTGTGGAAGATTGATTCATATTTTTCTAAGTGAATTAGCACAAAGTTAACAAAACAGACTCAACTGATAACTGTTACGTTCTCTGCATGTCTAATCCTATCTACACATACATATGCACAATCGTAGTAGGCAAATTTATGCTATATTTAGTCAAGTGTAAAATCTGTCAAAAAAAATAAGAAAAAGAGATCACATTTCAATAAGATTTTAATATCAGTCTTTATCTATTCTAAGCAATAAAAAGAAACAATTATTAACCAATCAATGAAGAGCAGCCAAAAATAATTCTTTTCTGGTATTGATAAGTGCATACATTCAGGTTGGTATTCAAATTGCCAGTAGGTTGTTTGATTTTCACTAAAGTCAATACAGCATGAATACAGATTCACTCTCCTCAAAGTCTTTTTTATTACACAGATGAAATTTGATATTTCATACATTTTGAATAATTCATCTGGTTCCTGATTGCAATGTTTTTAACCTGGCTTGCTTTAATGAATGCCAAGCTTATTAAGACTATTTCAACTACAGTACAAATCTATTTCCATATAAAATCAGTTTATACAACTGCTCTTATAAATTTACGTAATTTAATCACTTACATAAGCACTTACACATTATCACCCCATGAATCCTGTGACCATGTACTGATGCCATGACAGCTGTTTTCTATTTAGTTCAAGATAGTCTGACATAACCCATGTCTCTTCAGGCTGGTTTTAAATTCAATTTCCTTTCTCCCATACTAGCTGCCACCTCAAGGTAAGAGTCCAATCAGCCCTGCTATTACCCACAGCTGGAGGGAGAAGAGATCGATTCATACCTTTCTTAAGAGTATTTTTGCAACAGTGAACATAACTCAGCTTGTTAAATTCTCTTTCTTAACTACCACCATTCACACATATTTGTTTCAACATACCTTCTTCATCTTTATGTGTCGTGTTCTCTCAGGATGTAGGGTATCACGGCTCTCCATAACTTCCTGTCCTTTGTAGCTCTTAGCAAATTTTGTCTTTCTGTTATTTCTCCTAAGCCCTGTTCCACACTCATTCATTAAGGCTCACTATGTTACACATTGTTTTCCTCTGTTTCTCTTGCCCTCTATCTTTCCCATGAGTATCATATTTTCCAAGCCCTCCTCTCTCATTATATGCCCCAGAAACCTCAACTGTCTCTTCCTGATGTTAAGTATTAGTTTCTTTTTTGTTTCTATTTTCTCCAAAATGTTGTCATTACTCACATGTTCAGTCCATGGTATTCTCAGCATCCTTCTGTAAAACCACATTTCTGTTACTTCAGGTTTTCTTTTCATCTTTGAGATTAACTCTACTGTTAGCTGAACCACCTCTACAAATTGTTTCAGTTCATGACAAATTTGATAAACATGATTTGATATAACATAATTTATATTTTAAATCTGTTAACAAATTTCATACGGTTAAAACAATGACAATGACTTATCAAATGTTTTCAGTTCTTAGAATTAGACTGCCAAATCTGAATATGTGGATGATATTAAATTCCTTTAATAGTCTGAAACATGTTTAAAAAAACTCAAATAAAGAAGCAAAAAATGAAATTGATTTCATGATTACTGACATGTCAATAATATTGATGACATAATCTTCATGTAATGTTGTTATTGTACAGACTAATAAGAACATGTGACTAAATTTCTCATCTGTCTATATATAAAATTCTGTGACTTCCATTAGTCTGTCCATTCATTCATCACACCCTCTAAAATAGTCATGCATTGACCGACCAGAACCAAATCTTTGAGAGAAGTGCAAACAGGTAAAGGAGTAAAAAGTATATTTGGTTTTATTAGGGTGCAGGGCTTAGTACAATAATTTTTCATTAATTTATTATTTAACATACAAAATGCTCCCACTATTTTAAAAACAATTTAATGATTAAAATAACAAATACTTCCCATGTTATATATAAAGTACAGTGTATGTGTGTGTTTGTAAGTGTGTGTGTCCAAGCAACTCCTCTGCTCTCACTAGTCCAATTTCAATGATTCATAGTTCATTCAAAAGCCCTAGAAAAGTGTTGTAATGGAATGTCCCTGACTATATCAGTAGATATATAGAGTGTGCACAGGATATACCTGGCGGACTTGCTAGTCTGGGCAAGGAACAAAAATTACCTGCAGCCCCCACAACCATTGATTGCACTGACCTCAGTGCAAGCACCGATCTCTCACTCTGGTGCCATGAAATGGTGCAGCCTCGGGCAGCTGTTCCCTAGGACTGGGAACCTCTCAGTATAATTTTAGCCCCTGAGTCCACTCTGCCCACAGATAGAGATGCAACTGAGAGATGATAAATCAATGTGTTACAAACTACTCGAGAGAGCTGCTTATATGTTCAATATCTGTATTATATATTATCTGCTTCTCCAGGTTTAACTAATTTGCATATTGATTTGAAAAAAAAATTATTCATTAATTAACTGTCCTTCATTACTGTTATTTTATTCTAGGATTTTTTGATTTTCATATCAAAATTAGTTTCATATCAAAATTAGTTCTGTTTAGGAATATCATCTTATATAATGCAGAAAAGTGTTTGAAATTTGCATTTTATTTGGCCTTCAACAAGTTGGCATCTATATGTAAAACTTTCCTTAACTATAACAAGCCTATTTATAAATGAAATGTTCATTTAAAATTTTTGTTTCAAAGATTTCAAGTAGTGAATATATCTTTGGGAAATGATAGTGATAGTATTTAATAAAAATGCAATATTGTCTTTTTGCACATCTTTTCTTTAAGTCTTTACATACACAAGAATCCTAGTTTCCAGTTCGCCCTGTGTTTGTGAGAATTATGAAAAAAATCACAAGGCCAAACACTTCAAAAAGTTAGCATTTGGCTCCATGGCCAGTGGTATGTTGCATACTCAAGAGTAAGAAATCCTAAGAATTTATTTTTTGCTGTTAAAAAGGAAAAAATATATTTTCTTAAAAATATTGTTTACCATGAAGTCCTATAAAATTAAATTAAATTAAAGAAATTATTAAACCGCGAAGTAGGGTTTTTGTCAAAGTGTTTTTCCAAACAAATCAGCTTATTCAAATTTCACTGATTTGATTACGAAATTGAATGAAACATAGAATCTGTAAATCTTGATAAAAAATGTGAACGATAACTTCAATAATATTAAATACTGTGTAAAATTGTTTATTCATCTCGAGACTTTGTCAATTAATATCAGTAAATGGGTGAGTAGTTTTGTTCATTTTCTTTGAATATGGATCCTTTATCTTTCAAGGGTGTGAGAAACTCTTTTTCCTCTTAGGTGAAGTGCTTATATATCTTCCGGTCATCTAGTTGCCCCAAGTGTGCACATGTTAAGCACACCTAGGTTGACCATCTCTTTACATTTGACACCAGCTATAAACATCTTGTGGGAGACACGAATCAGCACTTGGTGGCTATGAAGTAATCATTCAGGTCAACTCACTGATACACCTGGATTTTCTGGTGATTTGTTGTGACACTGAGTGCAAAGTCTATTTTGGTGTCATCTGGGGTCATCACAGATTACCTTAGAACAAAGGTTTTTTATTAACAATAAATTCAATTCAGATAATCTGGTATTTGCTGTTGTGAATTGTGTACTACATAATTAATATATGAAGCCATCATAGAATGGTAGCTTGGAGAGTGAAATGTAATTTTAAAAATTCTCAGAAATAAAATATGTTTCAATAAAATTGGAGGAAATGTGATTTCAGGTGAAAATCAAGAATGGGGCTTAGTGGAATAAGATGTGAATGTTAAATTGATAAATATAAATAAGCAAGCATCAGAAATAACTGGGAAAACAAAAAGGAAATAATAAGAACAAAGAGAATTAATCATTTTTAGAATTGGTTAAAAAGAGAATAGCAAATAGTGTCTTAATTAAATAAGAACGATAAAACTGAGAATGCAGAATTGAATTAATCAACAAAAGTGCTCATCAAAAAGAAAAAAAAAAAGACATGTTTGGAAAAAGTAGAAGTTATCAAGAAATGAAAGAACTTGAAACAAACCAACATAGATAAATGGAAATCACTTGCAATGAAAGACAGAAATGTGGAAGTTACCAAATGTTGAGAAAAGATGTTAAAGCTAGTCAAAGATTGAATAATTTGTCTGTTTAACAGCTTGTCAATACCTTATGGGTCATTTAATGCCAAAATTTAATTTTCTTGAGAGCTTTGAAGTAATAAAAATATGATATATGTTATTCATCTTTCACAATTGAGTATGTAATAGATGATACTCAGCTTTTGTTGCATAGTCATGTTTGTGTGGACATAATTACTAGAGGTGGAGATATGTGTATTTTATATTGTAGTTTTGTTGAAGTTATATTTTGGAATACTATTACAGGCTGCGAGGGGGAGGGCGTCAACCTATACATCTGGAGGGGCAATTTGTTACCTATATCAGAGCATGCATACTTACATGAAGACCAGAAGACACCAGAAATCTACTAAAATGGTCTTGAAACCTCCAACATCAGATCAACTGAAACAAATTGGGCTTATATTGTTCTGGAATGTGTTAAAATGCAATGTTCATGGTATGATAAAGATATATTAAAGTGAAAAAAATAGAATGTACACATTTTTGCATATTGGAGGATACTTTACAGGCCAGATTTAAGGAAAAATGTCATCATTTCTGCTGTTCGCTTTGATTTTATACACATAATTAATTTGATTTTATGATTTCTCCTTGCAATGTGTCTAATTTGACTTTCATTTTAATATTTGAAAAAAGCTTTAAAAAATGTGATGTATATACCTGTAACAAACACTTGTTAGGGTGTATTTTACTGAAAAAAATATACAGACTTAAATATAAGAGCATATATTACAGAGGTACACACAGAACAAATGATTTTGATGAACTCATATCATTACAATCCTAAATCTCTATATCATCACCATAAGTATCATCTAATTTGGCTTCTGAGTCACTGTCATAAGAGCTAATGTTGTTGATATCCTTATTGACAATGTTTTCACATTCACAAATATTGCTGCAAGGAAGACACAATTTGAAGCAGCCACAAGCTCCACCAATGCATGTTTCTTTTGCAACCACAAGAAGCAAACTCCAAGATTGAGTTGGGTGCTTGCTTCTTCAATCCCCATTCAATATGTAGGTTACCATCACCAGATATTCTCCATCCATTACCATTTGGATCAGTTCACTGGTATGAAGTGTCCAGAGCCTGTTTCCATTCGAGCATTTGGTAATTTGCTTGTTTGATGTGTTGATACTTAAGGCATCCATTGTTGGAGGCAGTTTATCAGGATCTGGAAACTTCCTTCTGTTGGTAAAGAGCTTGTAATGTGAGACATCAACACTAGTCTCATTTGTTATCCCATATAGAAGACATGCATATTCTTCTATGACTTCCAGCACAACATTTGGGATGGCTGTACTCTCTCCAAGTAAGCATGCTGCCTCAATAAAGCGTTGGTTGGACTTTAGTACTTGAAGGCATTTCTTCTTCCTTATGCCACTGAAGCTACTTGTAGAATCACAACCTGAAGTACGTTAAGAGCTGGTAGAGCTTTGGCCAATTCAGCTGATATGTCAGCACCGTCAATATCATAGATCGCTTTTTTGGATCCTGAACCAAAGTCCCAGTAGCAAGTTAACCTGGATCAATTCTTTGTAGTACAATGATAGAACCTCAACATCAGAGTCCACTGTAGCAATTCTAACACAATCAAATTCAAGAGAAGATGCATATTTTGTACACAAAAATATCTTTATGTCAGTTTCTTTGTGGTCTGACATTAGGTCAGGAACTTCTGAAATCAATGATCTTTCTCCATTGGATGAGATACAAAACACTCTGTCCTTGAACATTATATAGAGCTCTTTATCATTCAGCATTCTTACATATTTCTCAGTTGACTGCAAGTCATCCATTATGAAGTTGATGAGATCTAATTTGTTTTGTGGATGCTGCAGAAATTTAGAAATTTCTATTGGCAAAACCTGCTCCCATCTTAGAACTAACACCTTGATAGATCCATATGTTGACTGGCGACCACTTTCCAGGGACTTGATGGAATCAGGGAGATAGTGATCAGTTGGAATAAAGGCAACCCTGCAATTTTCACTCAGCACCTTTTGAATTACATAGTCAGAGATTTCACCAAAAGTCTCAATTGTTTTTGACAGCTTTTGAAATAGCAACATGCCATCATAAATAATTGGAGTGTTTTGAAATATGCTTGCCAGCTGAGGTATTTTCTCTGCAAGACAAGCAAACAGCTTTGACTTCACAGTTTTTGTCATGGTACTGTCAGGATGGCATAGTGACAAAGGATATGGTGAAAGCTTGAACTTCAACACCTCTTCAAGATTAATGCTTCTGCTCCTTTGTATAACAAGTCATTGTGCAAAGTTATTCAGATCTGCTCTCAATGCAATTGAACCTTCATTTGTTCTCAGCTTCTTTTTGATGATCATTTCATCAAAAGTAGACAATTTATTCTTGTGGGGCTCATAAAATGATTAGGTGCCTCTAATAAGTCGCATCTCAACAAAAGATTTCAAACAGCTCTTTCCAATTAGCAGCCACATGAAATGTTTATAAGAGTATCGCTGTGGGAGAAAGGATTCATCCACTCACTTATCAAATTGGATGTAACATTGACATTGCTTTCATCAAATGCAATTCTGGATTTTCCAAGATCTTTCAGAGTTGATTCACACCCATCAAATCCTAACTCTGTTTCATGGTAGCATCCTGTTTCATGGTAGCATCCTGTTTCATGGTAGCATAAATGTGGCTAGTTAGAACCCATCTTTGCGCTATGCCAGCAGATGTGCTGTACCCAATGATACCACAGTGCCCCATTTGATTTCTGTTCATAGTTTGCTCAATCACTTGATCAGCAGGCAACATGTTGAAATTTCCTGGTGACCTTTTAACTGCAAAGTTCCCTTTGACAAACCCATCATGGATTGTTGGATAATTGACATGTAGCTTGGTCTGATCTATCCACCAGTATCTGCTGTAGTTTGTTCTGTCATATGCATGAAACCATACCAAAATTTTCGCCATGCTAGAAAGATGGGGCTCCCAGTCACCTGTGTGACTTGACTTGACATAGTCCAGAAGGCTTTGGACCATATCAATAAAACTTTGCCAAAATTGTGCCATTGGACCACATTCACCTTTGTGGATAAGATCTTTGAAATGTCCCCATAAAGTGAACACTTCATTGAATTTGTCATTGACAACTGACATGTTGTTTAGGCTCCTCTGCTCAATGAGAAATTTTATCTCTGCTGATTCAAGAAATTCATTCAAAGTGAGGGACTCACCATTGTCATGCATCCATTGGGAAAATGAATCTATTTTCAATCTCATTAGTGCTTCATAGACAGTTTTCAACACTCGCATTCTGAGATTGGAATGTTTGCCTTTCAGAACTCTATCAGTGGAATGTAAGCCGACCAAGTGAGATTCTATAATGATATCTCTCAGACCTGTTGATCTGAATCACTTGCCAATCACAGCCATGAAAATGCAACAGGTATGAAATCCTTCCATTCATAAATTAATTTTTGAGGTTTGTGTTCTTGGGATTGTTGAGAATCTCTAAAGCCCTTGTGTAGATTGCTTGGTCCAGAACTAAATCTGAGCTAGTTAGTCCAATGTTTTCTTCTTTTTCTTTAACCTGGTTGAGAACCTCAAGAACAGTTGGAAATTTTGTTGGAGAATCATTAATTGTAGGCAAATAGAAGACTTTATGAGGCTCTTTGATAATCTCTGGTTCCGTTTCACAGAAGAACCCTGACCAGCTTGGCACAACTTGCATTGTGGAATCCTCCTTTGCACTTTTGCATCAGAAAAGCCAAATCAGGTCATGCCTTTTTGACATTGTGTCTGTTATGGGGTCCACCCCTTTTTCATATAAGTGGACTCGACCAGAGTGTTACTTGGACTGGTGCCATTAAATACCCAGAGTCAGTCAGAGTAGAGAGAGTAAGAAGACTGAGATTGTGATTGAGTTGGAGGTAGAGTAATAGTTTGAGGTAACTGCTTGTAGAAGTCAGTTACAAGCACGTAGACTCTAAGGAAGTCTTACTTCGAGACTGTATATATCTATATGTTATTGCTACTAACTGCATTCCTGGATTTACTAACAGAATTACGCTTTGTATTATTGTGTAAATACATTTAATTTCATATCTTTAATTCTTGCATTTGTCATTCATTGGAGACCGAATTTCATCTCTGAATCCACAACAGTATCATGCAGGTTTTTGCTGTTTGTCTCTAACTCTTTGATCATTGATGGAGTAGGTCACTCTTTAGGATAATAGTAAGGCTTTGTCTCACTTAGAACAGTTTTGAAAGAAGTATGCCTTGAATTCACCCCCGTTGGACTGATTAATGACACAAATTTGATTATCTTGCTTCTGAATTATAATTCCATTTGTGCAATGCATGGATGCACCACCTAAACTCTCTGGGTTGTGGTCACAGTTATCAAACACAAAGATGATGAATGTAGAAGGTACAACCAAGTTATTCTGCCTCAGCCATAGATGTTTCAAATCTGTTGACTTTAATGTAGGACATTGCATGTCTCAGTCTGTTCAGATAGGTCACCATTTCTCTTGAACCTGTCTTACGTTTGTTATCAGATCAAGTTGCAAATGTTTAACAGTTCTGATTCATCTGTGAGAAGTGCTAAACAAGATATCTTGGCCAATTGATTTCACAAGCTGGTTTGTTCATTTGGATGCATTGTTGTCTTTGGACAGTAGAGTCTGCAAGAAGTTTTTCAGCATATCTGGTATCAGCACTCTTTCTTGTTTCACCTCTTCTTGAGAGGGAGGCATTGATGATCTCTTCCTTGATAACTTTTGCAATTTTGCACACTTTTTGTTCTGTTGTGAGAAATATGAAACTGCTCAATTCAGAATGTTTTTCTACTGGCTCTTTATTATTGCACACAAACATTGGCAATCTTGGTTTCTTTTGGAAGAATGCTACTTCATACCTGAAGCAATCTTGAAGTTTGATCTTTATGAGAAAAGAAGCATTTGGAGAAACATGATCCCTGATACATCTTTCTACTATCATCTCTGAATACAGTGATGCAAGTTGGCTCAATTTCACTACTTGACCATTCATGATCCTTCATGAACTCAATAGCATTTTGAAAGCAATCATCTCTGGTTTCCTGGTCCCTTGATTTCTGCTCGTCTTCTTATTGGCTTATTTCATTTCATTTCTTGTGATTAGCCTGGATAAGTCTCTGTAGCAACAATGATGATAATGAAACTCTTTTACCCTTACATCCTCCTTAGTCTCGACCAAAGAATTAAGCCATCACATAAGTATCATGTTATACATATATACAGCACTGTTTTTTGGAAGCTTTATTCAAAATATAAAATGCAAGTCAAATTAAACACATTCCAACAAAAAATCATAAAATCAGATGAATCATGTGTATAAAAATCAAAGAGGGCAGCAGAAATGACGACAATTTTGCTTAAATCTGGTCTATAAAGTACCCTCCAATATGCAAAAAAGGGTATATTCTATTTTTTCACTTTAATATATCTTTATCATACCAGGAACATTGCATTTTAACACATTCCAGAACAATATAAGCCCAATTTGGTTCGGTTGATCTGATGTTGGAGGTTTCAGGACCATTTTAGTAGATTTCTTGGTATGTGTCATCTGGTCTGCAAAATACACACTCATAAGTAATTCTGACAGGTCCAACATTTCTGAAACTTTATGTAAGTATGCATGCTCTGGTATAGGTAACAAATTGCCCCTCCAGATATATGGGTTGACCTCCTCCTCCTCGTAGCCTATACTATATATTTTGATTTAAGAAATTATAAGATATTATATGGCTTAATGTCATGAAAGTTCTTTTATGTTGGTTATTTGGTAATATTTTAAAAAAGATTTGAGTGAAGTCATTACAATTTGTTAGTGTGTATTGTTGGTAATTTATATAAGAATGTATTGCTGGTATTTTTATTATAGAAAATGTATTTTTATACTATCATAATGTTTTGTTTGGGGGTCACTCTTTGCCCATAGCTGGGACCCTAACAGGTGCTACTATTCTGGGTCAAGTTTGATCTGGGAACAACAGCAATTAAGAATTGGTTCCATACTCCTCAAAATCTCTAATCTCCTGATCAGATGCCTTTCTGCCAGATGTAGTTTATCATCATACCCAGCACTAGCTAGTCAAAGAATATTATGCAAACATGTCAAGTTTTGAAAATAAAAATATAATCATTCAAGCAGATAAAAATGGCTTTTCTGCAGTCATACTAGATGAAATTGTGTCTTATTTACAAAACATTAGTTAAAGAACAATAATCCTACTCTAAAAAATAATGAAGTTAATGAAAATCTTGGCAACTGTAGCCCTGTTATATTTATTATTAATCATCTACAAAATACTCTCATATTTACAAAGAAAAAAACAACAAACACCTTAGATTAAAGTCA
Organism: Acanthosepion pharaonis; assembly: GCA_903632075.3. Taxonomy (NCBI): domain Eukaryota; kingdom Metazoa; phylum Mollusca; class Cephalopoda; order Sepiida; family Sepiidae; genus Acanthosepion; species Acanthosepion pharaonis. The sequence continues at coordinate 2,399,043 of CAHIKZ030001458.1, read as the reverse complement.
GCCAGGCAGGTTTTAGGAGTGACTGCACAATCTACAATAGATCAATAGACTGAATAAACAATAGAATATAACAATTTTGTTTAACATTTTACATTTCACTACATATTTGATTTGGTAAAAAATGTGCCACTTCTTAACACACTATGAGAGCAGGCTATTAATGGAAATTATCTAAAAGTAATTGAGAATATATCTGTTACCTGTACTTCAATAATTTGACTATACAACAACAAAACTATAAAGACTAGAAAAAGAGTAAGGCAAAGGGGTAGAATTTGATCAAAATTATTTACAGGCCTTGAAAATATTTATTTGAAAATGAACTGGAAAAAAATGGGAAGAAATGTAGAGAAAATTTAAACCATTTCCAATTTGCTGATGATATCTCATTAATGTCAGAATCATTGAATGAATTGCAAGAAATGCAAAATGGCCTAAACAGAAAATGAAACAAAAGTAATGTTCAATTATATTGTTCTGAAAAGCATCATAACAGTAGATCAATAAGAGAAATTCAAGAATACATATATTTAGGACAGCTAATAACATTAAAGAAAAGACCACAAAAAATAAAAATGATATATAATGATAAGATGGAAAGCATTTAAGAAAAAATTGTTATATATTGAAAAGCAGCTTACCAATATGCTTAACATTTTACATTGTAATTTCTAAAGAATTGATGGATTTCATTTTTTAATCCAACATTTTTATTCAAACAATATTTTTAATAGACATTAGTATTTGAGATGCTTCATATTTTTTATTTGATCTATTGGCCTGCACATTTGAGAACACTTAGTAAATTTGCCTTCTGATTCCATTTTTCTAATTAATAATAGTTATATTATCCACATATCATTACAAAAACCAAATGATGTCCAAAGAAACTAAATTCATTAGGATTTTATATTCTTGTCTAATTAGACTGAAACCAAATAAATGACCCAAATTCTGTATATAAATGATATTTATATAAAAAATTTGGTTTCATTTTTTTTCTGTTGCCACAAATATTAAGAAAATGACACAATTTAGAAGCTCCAGCTAAGTGTGACCTAATATTTTATGCAAATCTGGTATAATGAACAATAATTTGATAATGTTTGAGAATATTTCCCACATTATATGTCAATTTAAATTTTATGCTCCTTTGAGAGATTATTATTTTAATCACTAAATAAAATATGACATGAAAACACTCCAGCGAGTGCTCAGGATCACTTTGTCAGTGATGTTATGACTTGGGGTCATGACAAGTTTCAGGTCTTCCAACATCATACTTGTTCACCCAAGAGATCCTACCGAAACAGTACCATGAAAATTATAAACATCTGAATGGTTAACTTTACAACTACTTCTGCAGTTTTTACCAACTTTGATCTTTTCACTTTCTCTTTTGTTTCTTAAATTACAATAAAATTGTAGCAAAAGACAAAAAGTTATCTTCCCTTGACCAAACAAAAATAGCAATAAAAATTAATTATAAATATTCACAAGAATGAAAAACAGTCATGTGACCTGACAAGACCCACACAAACATTGTTAGATGGAAATATCAATCTTCCTCTTTTTGCTCCATGAAGTTATAGAAACAGGATGCATGCATTTCAGGCTAGTAACAAATCAAACAGATAATTTAAAATAATATAAAACATTTCATATCACAGAAGAATAAATTTATGATTCCCAAAAGTAAATTCCTGTGGTTTCAATTTAACTGTTATCTACTGAGATTAACTCTGATTGCTTATGATAGAAAATTACTGATGGGTCTTATTACCTTCCTGTAAGAGCAAAGTTGACACAAGGTCCTGATTTAATGAGGTGTTTTATACAATTATGTGTGATTAGAGGCAAAAATATTACCCAGTTGCTTATAATCTATATGCCATCTATTCATATCCTGCAAATAACTTTATTGCAATGGGTAAGAGCAGTCTCATGGATCTGCTGGTACTAAATATTTAAATTATGTACCTTGTCTTGCCTGAAAATATGAACAAGGCTGATTGTAACTACAAAAAGACATGGATTGGGTGAATTGCTGTTCATTCATCATATAAATGAAAAATAATTTATTTTTGTTTTATGTAGCAAGTTGCAAGGATGCAAAAGGCGATTATCTCCCTTTGGTCGAGATTAAGTCACATGGGTCATGTGACAACCACTATGTGATGGCACTTCATGCAGTGATGAAAGTGGCAGCAGGCCAGCTTCCAGGAATCAAACCAAGCTGTTGCTTATTTTAGCCCAATCTCCTTGGCTCGGGTTGAAGCTAAATCTCCCTCCCATTGCCAAGCAGGATGACCTGTAGTGTTCTTTTTAGGACAGATGGTTCCTACATGAACAAGGAATAAACTTTAGTAGGTTTACTTCATATAACCAACAAGGTTGAGAGATATGGTGTGATTTGGAAAACAATAGAATTAGCAGTGACTGACCACAGGTACTCCATTGACTGTTGGGAAAGTCTAGCATGATTGCCTTACACACCATGAGATCACTAATCTGCATGGTGATGAATGTCACTCTACATGAGAGATTCTTTCCAGTCCTGAGAAGATGCTCTACGAGCACGTCACTGCCATCACAACCAGGAACAATGCTATTAAAACACCACATATGCCAGAATAAACAACAACAACCATAGATAGAGTGGAACTGATAAAAGCTAATCCTCAATATGCCGTAATATGCTACCCTGAAGGAAGGCAAGATAGGGTGTCTCTAAGAGACATCACCCCAGTGGAAGGAGGAGGTGAACCAGAAACTTCCCAAGGGCCCCGGGTGCCAACACCTAGCACTCTAACCAATGATTCTAAGGACTACTTACAATCTCCTAGCCCTGGATCCTGAATCAAGTTGAGACGAGAAATCAATGCCACAAAAGCAGGTTCATCCTACCACTGATAATACCAACACTGAGAGTGAACCAAACTATCATTGAAGAAGGCTGAAACCTAAAAACAACAGCTTTGAGACCTCTTCCAAACTAGAGGAACCCAAGAAGATCCTGACAAAGTCAAACCAGAATAAAGACCACAAAGGACACACAAGATGTCTGGGCACCTGAAAGATTTTCTCCCATATGAGTAAATCAATAACCAGGGGGAGAATGTGATAATAATGAACTATCCCTACCTACCTATTTTTAGTACTAACCACTCTGTATAAAATCTGTCTAATCACTAACAGTTCAGTTTAGCAGAATAAAGCTTTTAAAGTTGATACTCAGCATGGCTATTCATTATAATAATCCCCAGCCATTCAAGGCCACTTTGCTAGTCTTTATTTAACAAGAAGAGATGTACATGTTTTAGGGAACAGATGTGAACATTTTTCAATGAAAATTGGATTTATTGAATAAGATATTGTTTACTTTATTTATTTTGTCAGGCATTAGATATATACAGATGGCTTTAATATTTGGATTCCATTGATATCACTACTAAAACTTGCTTAGTTACTGCTACTGTTTCTAAGAAAAAAAATTCTTTTATTTGTAAGCTTTTATTCATGCAGTCAAAAATATTATCCATAAATGTCATTGTCTCTCTATTAATAAATTTAGACTCTCAAAGACTGGTTAGTCTTCCAATTCTTCTTACTTATGAAGAATGTGTTCATAATTTAAAAAATTCTTTGAGTTCATTTTTATATTTTAAAAAAAGCAACTATTGTTTAGTCTTTCATTAATTATTTTAAATTATTTTTGAAAGTTAATATTTTAAATCTAGTTTAGAAATATTGAAAAAATATTGTCCATGCTGTCACCTTAATTTTTCCAACAAATTTATTTGTGAAGTTGTTATAAATTTGCTAAGGAATTTTTTTCCTTTGATGATAAAGCTTAAAAATGTGGTATTACCCCACTTTGTTAGATTACTTCTCTTATTTCCTGCTAGTTGGCATTGTATAAAACAGTATAAATAAAAAGGACTCAGCCTCCACCCCCATCTTTCTCTCTTTTTTGCTCTCTTCAGAAAATATATGCTGTTATAACAAAATGTATCCAGTTTCCCTTTCAGGAGATTTTTTTTTAGCCCCCAAGTGAACCATGAAATATTTCTCTTATTTTATGAGCTATGTTACATCTAATTATTTATATAAATTTATATATATATAAAAAGCATGTATGTGTTGAGTTAATTTACTTTGAAAATGTTAAGGCATTCAACTAAATGCCACTACAATTGGTAATCACTTTTCCCTTACAGACAATACTAACAGTTGAAAGTAGTCACATAGAATAAATATAAGTATTTTACATTGGTAAAACTCTAAAGCAAATTAGTCTTCTAAGTTTTATTTAGCCTTATTTTTATGTAAGTGAACTGAAATTCTATATAACAAAGCATTTGCCCCTCTCTCTAATAAGAGACCTTCACTTTGGAGATTTTTAAAAGCTTCAGAATAGAATTTGAAGATGTTAGATTTTTATTTTTTATTATATTGTTTTAATTTTGTTTAGGTTATGTATTAGTTTCCAAAGGCAAAAGACATTATCTTTATGGAAACTTGAACAAATTGTTATTTGTTCAAGGGAGAAATTGTTTTCCTTTTTTGTAGTGCATCTGTTTCTCTCTCTCTCACTCACTCTCACATAAACATTTTATTTAAGGCTGCAAATAAAGTTTGCTTTAATGATTTTTTCTTAATTCTCTCTTGTTTTCATACATGATAACAGAAAAATAATTGTGAATATCCAACAAAGAATGTAAAATGGAATATATAAAAACCAGTTGGATGTTGAAAAACACTTTTATTTTAGTATCAACTTTTTGATATTCTAACATTAATACTAAAAGAAAATAAAAGTTCAAAATCCAACTGATTTTCAAATGAGGTAACAAATACTTGGTTCAACTATATGTAAAAATTGTCCCCATGTATACATACACTAGCTGGAGTCTAAATTGTCTCCATGTATACATACACTGGCCACAGTTTAAATTCTCCCCATGTATACATACATTGGCTCCAATCTAAATTGTCCTCATGTATACATACAATAGCTGCAGACTAAATCTGCACATGTGGCAGAATTACTGGCAGTATATCCAGAAGGGTGATCACACAGTATCAATGGGTGCAGAGCTTCTTAGACTTGACTTCAAGTTAATATCCAGGGTGGTGAGTTCTCCCAATGAAATCCATAGTTACATGTTTGTAAACAAGGAAAACCTCCAGGTTGGAGGACATTGGACATAGTCTGACATGGAGAGGGATGGGTTCTGCCAGGATAATTGCACAAGATACATTATGTATGAATGAATACCACTTCAATTTTCAACCCAGATATTGGTATATAACTGAAATATGTAGAGGGAGCTGGGTTGGTACTTAGCTGGAGAGTGACCCTACAACTACAGCCTGGTGGTGGTGATGGTGATGATGATGATGATGGTAATGATGCACTGTAACAAAAACATCTATTATCTTGTAATTTGTAAAAGATAATTACACCAAACCATATTTGTGGCATTCAATAAAAATTGCTTAAATGAAAAATTATTGCATTCATATATATATATATATATATATATATATATATATATATATATATATATATATATATATATATTTATATATTATATGCACAGTACTTATTAGAAAGCGCTCAATATCAGAGATAGAGTTAACATATTTGGTTGGATTGATGTGAGTTTCAATCCAACCAAATATATATATATATATATATATATATATTATGTCAAATGTTATTATAGTGGATATACATATTTGAAATAGACACTTCATTTTTATTTTAAACTGTTGGTATTATGTCTATCAGCCTATGCATTTGAGAAATCTTAATAAAGAGAATGTACTCTCCAGCAGGCATCAAACCTGTGTTTCCCGATTGTAGAAGATTCCACTGTTGGATCTGGCTTTATCTCACAAATACCATCTCTCTCTCTCTCTCTCTCTCACACACACACACACACACACACACACACACACACACACACACACACATATATATATATATATATATATATATATATATATATATAAATAAAGGCAGTAATCCTTCTTTTATGCATGCATGATTAATTTAATACAAGGAGCAATGAATATTTTCTAAGCAATTTCTAAAGAATTAATGCATTTATTTTTTTAATCTTACATTTTTATTATTTCAAACCTTATTATATTGTAGATACTCATATTTAAAATAGACACCTCATTTTTATTTTTATTTTAAACAATGTTTATGATGTTTATCTGCCTGAACATTTTAGAAATCTTAAAGAAGATTTTCTTTCTGGCAGTGATCAAACATGTCTTCCTGTTTAATCTGGTGTGCTTTACTGATTAGCTACAGAGAGTTTCATAGTCCAGCAAAGTTTTATTTTTCCTTTTAATTCAGATATTTTTCTCAAAAGCCCATAACTGCTCAGTTTCATATCTGAAATGTAAACAAAAGAATTTTTAAAGAATTAATGCATTTATATTTTAATCCAACATTTTTATTACTTCCAATATTAATATATTTGTGGCCTTCAATGAAAAAAAATTGTTTCATATATATATATATATATATATATATATATATATATAAAAATATAGTTTGAAGATATGGTATATTTATAGGCTAATGGACTTGATATATGTAAATATAAAAGTGCACATTGAGGTCAACACCTAGTGACAACAGTCTGTTTCCTGCTTAAATATAATTTTCAGGCCTGACAATTGTGTTTAACCATCATTTATATACATATGTATATAAATGATGGTTTATATATATATATATATATATATATATTTATAAGGTAAAGCATTATTAGAGTGGATACTCATATCTGAAATAGAGGCCCTATTTTAATTTTTATTTTAAACAGTGTGTATTACCAGTCTGTACATTTGAGAAATCTTAATAAAGAAAATGTCCTTTCCAGCAGGGATCAAACTTGTATCCATATATAATTAAAAAGTAAAAGCTTTGTCATTTAGCTGATTGATATTACTTTCAGAATCCCAATTCCAGAGTTTTGTAGAATTACTCTGTCCACTTGTCAGAATGTATCAGCAATTGACTGCTTATACTCCTTGATTTTTCTTTTTTATATGCTCTTTACACTGTTGCAAGTTTTTGTCCTTTTCATAGTGTGTGTTCACCCATACACCAGTCTGCACATACTTTGTGCACTAACTTTGTTTCCAACCCCCTATATATATATATATATGCATTATTACACAACAAAATCCAAAATTACCTCATGTGGATAGATCTATTTCAACCGGCGAAAATTTCATCAATTTTATTCAACTCCAGTGTATTGACTGAGTTTGTGTCAGAATTCAGAAATTTAACTATGACAGCCATCAAAAAATTAATACAGAATTTATCTATTTCAATGTTTCAGTCAGACGAAATGGACAAGACTGTGTTCAGGGTAGGGTGGAAGGGAAGAGGTTTTAGAAAAATTAAACCCGGATATTAACCTTATGATATTAAATTGGGTTTATATGAAGAATGAAGTGTTAATTTGAAACTAAAAGAGGACCAAAAAAGAAGTTTTATAAAAAATTTATATAGATAAGGATAGGTTTAAAAATACAAGTTCTTACTTAAAAATACTCTTCCAAAGATAAATTATACTTAAAAATAAGATATATTTAAAAAATTAAAAATAAGTCATTTATAGATAATTTATATTAAATTTAAGTAAGAATATATTTTTTAAAATTATAATTATTAAAAAAATTGTTAATAAAAAAAATATTTAAAAATAAAATAAATTGTACATTAGAAAAACATCTTTAACTTTAAAGATAAGTTAAATCAAAAACAAGTTATATTAAAAAACCCAACAATACAAAGTTATATTTTAAAAATTATTATATTCTAAAATTTCTAATTCAACATGAATTCAGTCTATACACTGGGGATGAATAAGTCTGATGAAGTTTTGTCGGTTGAAATAGATCTATACCCACATAAGGTAATTTTGAATTTTGTTCTGTAATACTACATATATATATATATATATATATACACCTCAAGAAATTTTTCACAAGGGTGAGTTTGCAATGTGTGGCTAGGCATTATCATGAAGGAATATGACATTAATCAATTCTGGTTGTTTTTGTGCAGTTGTGCTCCAGCATTTCTCAGTTAATCATGCCCTTCACATCTCACCAGTAACAAACCACGAGCTTCTTTTGATGCTGGTTACACTTTGCCTGAGATTGTGCAGTTGCCCTCTTCCTGTCCAGCTTCTTTTGCATATCACTTTTAAATACAAACACCATTTTTCATCTGCAGTAACCACTTTGTTCAGCCAATCATAATGGCACTTTTTGGACAGTAGTCTCATGCAGGTGTCCATGTGGCATCAATGGTCAAAGTAGGTTAGTTTACATGGAACATTTACATCCACTTTGCTAACTTTTTGCTCCCAAGTGATGCAAAATGGCTATACGATTGATGCCTAACTTCTCAGCCAGTTTATGTGCTCTCAAGTGTGGATCAGCTTCAATACAGGTGCATAAATGCTCATTGTCCTTGTGTACGGATCAACCACTTCATGGCTGATCTTGGAGATTGAATTGGCCATGCTGGAATTTCTTGAACCGATCATAGGCCCTGCAATAACCAATTGAGTCTTCTTCAAATGCTTAGTTGAGGCATTACAATTGGCTAGTGTTTAGGCCAGACTTGTAATCATGTGGCAAAAATGTTTGTTGTTGTTTATAAGAGATTCATTTGGTCAGCCATTTTTGGAACTTGTAAGTTCTAAAATGATGAAAATAATCAATAATCAATCAAAAGATATTGCATTTACTATATTTGCTATATTAATGAGGGAGATATCAGAACATTTGTTGATATAGACAGTTTGGGCATAGAAATCAACGCTACTTGATGATTGTCAGCTTCATGGCTCAAACAATCTCCAGACCATGTCCCTCTTACTAGTACCGAGTCCATAGATAATCTACTGGGGTCTATGGGATGTGGGGGAAGGAGGAAGTAGGCCCTCCCTAGTTTATTTTGTTAAGGGTTTAGAGAGAGAGAGAGAGAGAAAGAGAGTGTTTCAGTTATTTGACAAATTAATATACATAAATCCACACCCAAAAGAATTATTCTTCCATGATTGGTCATTTAAGTATAAGTTCCTTGCTTTGCTGGTCCTTAATGTATAATCACTCAGTCTCTCTTACTTTCAAATAGCAATCTTTGCTTTACATCAAAAGTTGTGTTAATTTCTAATTTGAATCCAGCTATTGACATATAATTTATTTGATAAATGAGGGCTTCACATTTCTCTGCATGGAAAATGTTTAATGCAGTACATTATACATAATATGATACATAATTTACTAGATATATTATTTATTTGCAGAGCTGTGGAAAGTAACACGGATCGAATAAAGAAGGAAGATGTTCAATTGCTGGCTCCAATCACCCAACCTGATAAATTAATTTGTATTGGAATGAATTACCAAGACCATTGTGCAGAACAGAATGTCAAGGTTCCAGTTGAACCAGTTATTTTCAGCAAGTTTTCAAGTTGTATTATTGGACCTCACGATGATATCCCTTACCCAGAAGAAACAGAGGTATAAAACCAAATACCACAAATAATGTTTTTAATCTAAACAAAATTAAAAGGCCTGAATATAAGATTATTCAGAATATAATTTTGAAGTTGGAGATAAAATTGGATGCAAATCTAATTTAATTAAATTTTATTAATGATACAATTGCCTTCATTTGTAACTTGTTTGGTGTATTTGTTTGATCAAATTTCAAATCTAAATTGTTTGTCCATTTAAAATGCAACATTTATTAGGAAATATATTCAGTTTAAATACAGAAGGAATAATAAAAATGACTTCTAAGTGCTGCACATTTTGGTTGATATTCTTTTCCAGTTAACTAGGGTTGTTGTTAAAATACAAAGGGAAATCATGACACAGATTTCTGTTTCAATTTCATTTGAATTGTGTGTGTATGTACATTTTCAAATGTACATTACTATTTTAATTAGATGACAAATCCAAAAATATTACTATGAAATTGAAAGGGAAATAAATTATTTATTATAATAACCAAATATTTATTATTATTACCAAATAATTTTTGAAAAAGTTCAATAAAATCTTATGAATATCTGATTTCTTTCAGGGTTTTAAGATATTAAAATTTTTTTTATTCTTGTCTTCAACTTCAATTTTATTATTCAGACCAAGTTAGGTGTTGTCCAATCTGAGTGGGAGGGAAATATATTATTCCATTATCTTGTTTCAAACATAATCAAATTGTGTATATATATATATGTGTGTGTGCTTGTAAGTTAAATGGCATAAACTCATGTAACAACATTCACACAACACAGACAATGCACAATTACATGAAGATAGTGTGTGATGGACAGAGAATCAGCTCTGTTTTTATAATATAGATTACAGCAGCCAAACATTGAAGTAGTTTTCCATTCTATTTAGATAGAATTTTAGAGTTTTTAATAAAAAGAAAGCAGAGAAACCTGAATTGGTATCTTCAATATTAATATTATTATAATATTTAATATTATTAATGTCATGATAATGAAAAATAAATTCTATGAATTGAAACCTTTGATAATTCAAATATATGGGATTTGATGAGTAAAGAGCATAAGCTAAGACTTTATTTGCTCCTGAATTTGTTTTACTAATTCTGGCTTTGTAGTATTATGTAGGAGAAGGATATACTTTCTGTGCACCAAAGTTGCACATATCTGATGTTATTTGTTTATAAGAAAAAATCTAGGGAAAATGATATTTCAAATTTTTGTTAAGAAACTTTCTTTTTACTGATTTCTTCTACTACTGGCAACTTTAAATATGCTTCCAGACTCAGGGTCTTCTCAAATCTTAAATACTCACTAGCTTTTGTCGAAATTTATTATTTTTATTTCTACAGTTGAATATTCTGGGTATTTAGTGAGATAAGGCACACTTCTAATTACTTATCTGATATGCTTACACCATTGCTAGACTTGATAAGAATTTAGAAAGATTAAGATAAGGTGCTGTGTACTAATTTGGGTCATCTTAATTGGTGGTCAACAAGAATAAATTTCATCTATAATCAGGCTTCATGAATGAAGATTTTAAAGTGGGTTGAAGAATCTTAAGAATCTTAGATATATAAATATTAATTAACATGCACATACTATATTTAAAATTTGCTCTATTTATGGGGAAAAGTGTTCAATATGAGATAAATTGTTGATATTGACAGTTTGGGCACTGCTTGATGACTGTCAGTTTTATGCTTCTATATATACAAGGTGATTGAAAAAGTAATTCATTATTTTATGTATGAGTGACCAGCTAGGAGTCCTGACTTAACAACCTGTGACTTTTTTTGGGGAGGGGGGAGTTGGTTAGAGGACAAAGTTTACTATACCAAACCAAGAGTTTGTAAGAACTTGAAGGGTGAATACAAGAAATTATGTCTTCTATACTACAAGAGTCCCTGGTGAAATCAGTTGACATGATTCCTGGGAAAGCTCAAAAAGCTGGTAACAAAATCTGGTGCCCATATTCAATTTTAAATAAAACCTCATGCTAAAAGCTTTCCTCCATATACATTTCTTGTAAAAATTATAGTTAATAAATAAATTATAAGTATTTTAAAATGGGGAGTTACTTTACAATCACCTGGTGTGTGTGTGTGTGTGAGAGAGAGAGTGGGAGAGAGTGTGTGTGTGCAGGTTCAAGATTCTTGAACACATTTCTATTAAAATTTTGTATATAAGATATATCACATCATAAAACAGTCACAAGAAGTAAGATAAAGTCCACAAAAAGAATTTATGCAAAATACTTCAATTAATATCATCTAAGTTGTCTTAATTTAATTTTATTTCATTTTACATGAATTTTTCAGGAACTTGATTGGGAAGTGGAACTGGCATTTGTCATTGGAAAAGAAGGGAAAAAAATTGCTGTAAGTATTTGAGGAAGATTTTCAGTAGATTCCTTCCTATCATACATTACACTTGTTATAATTGTATTCAAATTGTTGTTGACTTTAAATCAAGAACATTTGATATGACTTTTCATTTACAATTTATATCTGCAGGTTTTTGTCTGTTCAAAATCATTTATCTTGCCAAACTGCTACTCAGCCTTGCTATTGTCTTCTAGGGTAAGGTTATTGTTTTCTAGGGTAAGGTTATTGCATGCCAAATGAGTGTTTGAACTATAAGAAAAAAGGCAAAACAGGAAAATATTTCTATATTATTGCTACTCTGATTACTGCTTCAAAAGAACTAAGAAGATATAAAAGGAGATATTTACAAAGAGTGACATTTACAAGGTAATTCGTAGCATTATAATATTTGATAAATATGATTACTGAAATGATAATAAACATTGGATGAAATAAAAAATTTTCTAATGGATTTTTTTGCAACACTCAATGACATAATATTTTTTTCTGTTCAATTGGAAACCACTCATAGTTAAAAACTAAAAGAAATGTCCAGTATAGAATTAGCCCACCTTGTCCACCAGGAGACTTCTTTTATTGGCCACTAGGTGGGGTTGTAAAAAGCAGTATAAAAGGAAAGGGTAAAAATCTTTTCTTTTCTTTCACTCTTCAACTATAGGATACCATAGTTACAAGGTGTCTTATTTCCCCTCTAGAGAATTTTTTAGTCAGACCCCCATACAACACAATATTATCACTACACTATCTCCTGTGTGAAAAAAAATCTGATATACCCATAACAATATTGCCACTACAACTTGTTACATAAATATATATCTTTCTTCAACACAAGAAAATATCCCCGTTCAACCAAAGAAGATAATGCCACTACAAATTGATGACTCACTTAACAAACTGGTAATCTAATACCATTACACTAGCATTTTTATTATTAAGTGATTTAGTGATTCACTTTTTTGACCTCTTATCCCCACTAAATATTCATTATGCCGTTTTAAAGATTTGCATTAATTTCTGAATTCCAGCTGATGATTTTCCGTCTTACAAAAGGATAACAAAATTTATACGTTATTTTTCTTATTTAATTTCAACATTTTTTCTTCACATGTTTTGCACATTAACAAAATATATAAGCTTTGAATATAAATGACTTAAACAGTAAATTCACCAAAATATGAGCTTAGATAAAGAAAACTAAGTTCCTCTCTAATTTTATTAAAACTTAAATCCATTTATTTTTTGTAGCATCAAAAAAAGAATTATTGTGAATTTAAGATGAAACAGATTTCCATTGTTTTCATTGATGATTTTACTTGGTTGATGATTATTTTAATTCAGGAATAAAAATAAATATATTAATTTTGGAATTCTTTTGAGATACAAGAAATTATCTTGATGAATTTACTTACTTGGTTTTATGTTTATCATTATTTTAATTCATGAATAAAAAATATATTGATCATTGAATTCTTTCAACTTATCTTGATGCATTCAATTTTTGATCTCCTATGTATATTCTTTATTTTCTTCTTCATTTTATCAGGCTAAAGATGCTATGTCTCATGTATTTGGTTATACTGTGGCACATGATGTCAGTGCTAGGGACTGGCAGATGAAAAAGAATGGAAGGCAATGGCTTCTAGGTAAATCTATGGATGGGTTCTGCCCCCTTGGACCCTGTATAGTTATGAAGGAAAATATTATGAGTAAGTGTTATACTTAAGCTTTAGTATTTGTAAAAAGGTATCATGAATATTTGTGTATTCTCTTGAATTCTTTTGAGGGTTTTTTAAAATAAATATTTGACTTACATATATTTAAAATCATTTGTTATTACTGAATTGATAGGAAAATCATCTTCATGTTTGCTAAAAGATGTAATATACAATTTTAGCACAGAAGTTGTTTTAAGCATTTTTTCAATGAAATATCACAGATATCAGTGAATTCAGTTAAGGTGGCATTATTTTTATGTCCATTTTTTTTATTGTTTAGATGCAAATCTGTTTACTGAGGATCTTCTAAGCAGCTCTATCATCTTCTATATCCTGTGTCCCTACAGGACATTGGTGATCATAACTCTGCACAATTTCCTGTCTATTGTAACTCTTAATATATTCATTTACTCAAGCTTTCTAGGTAGGTTATGTGTTGTTTTTCATCTTCTGAGTATCAAATTTTCCAATCCCTCTTTCTTTATTATGTGACCTAGAAATTTCAACTGTCTCTTCTTGATGTTAAGTATAAGCTTTCTTTTTGTTTCTCTTTTCTCTAAAAATTTGTTGTTGCTAACATGTTTGTCCATGATATTCTCAGCATCTTTCTGTAGAACTGCATTTCTTTTGCTTCAAGTTTCTTCTTCATCTGCGAGGAGATAATCCAGTATTTACTGTCACATAAGTGGATAGACATCACATAACAGTTCAGTACTATTTTCTTTGTTTCTAATGAATTTTTTCTCTTCCTTAATCTTAGATCATTGCAAAAGTTTCTGCCCAATTAGAAAATTAAAAAGAAAATTTTACATACTCACAAAAAACAGTTATTACTCAAATACATAGTCTCCATTGTTTTTGACAACTGTCTCACATAATTCTACAAGCTTGTTGATGCCATTTTTGAGGAAACTCTGTTTTTTGTTAGAAGAAGGTTGTCTGCTATTTTTCCACTGACTATACAGTGTCATTTTTTTGTCATTTAAATTATTCTGTATAGACTGGAACAAATGAAAATCAGGAGTAGCCAACTTAGGAGAATATGGTGGGTGCTGGAGGATTTCCTATTTAAGCTTCTACAAGGTCTGTTTTGCAACATGTAGTCTTGGATTGAAATGTTTGTAAATGATTTTTTTTTTTGATTTGCCAGATTTGGCCATTTTTCTTGAATTGAGAATGGTAAGGTGGCTTCAATACTTCTTTGCAATATTGTTTTGTTGACTGGAAGAAGTACTTCTGCAATCCCATTAAATGGATAGAAACATTTTAATTGGATGCAAGCCTGCTTTAGACATGGGTTCTGTAAATTCACAAGCTTGTTTCCAGTTCTGTTTGTATTGAACTATTATAAATGATTCATTTTTCATCATCTGTGACAGTTCTGACCAAAAATAGCTACTTTTTGTGGCATAACAACAAAGAAATCACTGCAGAAATGAAAATGAGCTTGTTCTGTCAGAGAATGTTGAGTTTGGAAACAAATCTAAGTATCTTCAAATGGCAATTGAGATATGGATTTTCAAACTCTTAGCAATCTCTTCTCTTAAACCTTTGGTTTACTCTTCATGATGACAAGCAGAGTATCTTCATCAACATTAGAATGTTGCCTGGAGCATGAGTGATCATTTATATTAACATCGTTCTACTGAAATCTGCCAAACCATTTTTAATTGTCCAAAAAGTTGGAGCACAAAAAATGTTCTAAATGTTTTTTGTCACATTTCCTACATTTACTTTTTTCCAAAATTCATAGAGCTTAATATGGCAAAAGTGCAACTTTTCATCCTCCATCTTCATCCATAAGGCATTCATTTGTGGACAAAATATCAACATTCAACAAAGTCTGACTTGCAATTGAATGACAAGGTTTCAATCTAGAATACACTAGGAATTGGCACGAAAACAAATGCTAGTGTCAAGTTGCAGTCATTTTATATTAACAATGAAAATTGGGCACAAACTTTTGCAATGATATGATACTTTGCTTAGCTTTTGGAAGGTATTATTCACTATCACACTAAGCCTTCAGATTTTAGTGTTGTACTTCCTCTGTTATAACACTTCCCAAATATTTAAATTGGTGTACATGTTTGATTTTGGTATCTCCAATTTATAATTTGTTTGTTGGGATGTTCCTTTTACAACAATGCATTTTGTCTTCTTGCATTTGATGTTTAGTCTTTTCTTCTCACTTTTCTTCACTATCTTCTGTATGAGTTCTTGTAGTTTCCTTTATTTGTTTTCTCTCAATACTGTGTCATTTGCATATCTTAGGTTGTTAAGGATTGTATCCACTAATAATGAATCCTGGTAGAACATCTAATTCTCTCTGAATCTCTTCACTGTAAAGGTTGAATAAGTCCAGTGAGAAGATACACTATGCAGGCAGTTTACTGCCAGTGTTGGTTCTAAGCAGTTCCAATAGATGTTTGTGGCATATTTTATCAAACACCTTTGCATAATCTATTAAACACTGGTATACATCCTTCTTCAGTTGTATTGCTTTTTCTGTTAATATTCTGAGCATAAATATCACATGCCTTATTTCAGTGTCTTTGACAAACCCAGACTCTTCTTGTCCTTTTTCCAGTCTGATTCTGCTGCATGCTCTAGTTATCAGAATTTGGTTTTGTTATATGGCTCATTAGGCTGATTGTCTGATGGAGTTCACATTCATTTTCCCTTGGCTTCTTAGGCAGTGCTATGAAAATAGATCTATTTAGGTCTTCCAGTATATCACCACTGTTATAGATTTCATTTATTAATTTTGTAATCTTGTCTATGCTGAAATCATTTAAGGCTATCAGCATCTATACTACAATTCTATTTGGTCTTGTTGCTTTGTATCTGTTCAATTTTGTCAGTACTGATTTCACTTCAGATCTTAATATTTCTGCTCCTTCAATATTTCTGTGTATTGCTGGTTGTTCTCTTTCATCATAGAAGAGGTTCTCTGATGTATTTTTTCTTTCTCTAATACCAGTGACCCTTTAGATTTTATGCATCTTGTTGATGAACATATCTTTTGACCTGACAGAAACCATTTCATTATCAATCTCAAGAAAACTCATGGCTCAACAAAAAACTTGCAGAAATGAGTATCACTGATAAAGCATATATGCATAAAAAAATACAAGAACTAACAGGACAAAAGGCAGCCCTATAATTATTCATAAAATATTTTTATTTAAAAAAATTAGTTTTACTAAATGTTCACCCAGTGCAAGGCCAAAGATCCCCTCAAGGTAGAGGGTTACTAAATGTGGTTGTATGGATGTAGGAGGAAGTGTAGATTATAAGGATATGTTTGATAGGTAACAGTTGACCTTAAGACATGAGATTAAAATTGTAGTGTTTGGTGTAGCATCCTCTATGGCGTCTGTTCCATAAAGTAGCGACTCTTGGAAAGAAACTGTTCAATGGAAGTGAATTAGTGTAGTTCACCCCTGTATATATGGCATAGTTTTTTTTTGTCTAAATGTCTGAACAGTTGGAACAATGGAATGTAAATCATCAAAACATTTTCCATAGAAATACACTAGTGAGAGCTGTGTGATGTTGTGTCTGTACAAAAAGGGTTATGGGGAAAAATAATTGTCTGTAAGGTCATATAAAGGCTGGAAAGAGAGGATTGTATAGCTCCAGCCCAGATACGGCAATAATAATTCATTTTGCGTCTGATCTGAATTTTGTAAATATAGAACATGGTAAGTTCTGTTGTGGATTTGAATCAGCCCACAACAAAGAAAAATGCAATAAAAGTGTTTATGTATAAAAATATAAAATATTTTTATTTTCGTGTTTTTTTACAACTAAATTTTTCTTAGTGTTTGTAACTGTTAAAGTTCTTACACTCCTTGTTCGTAGTTACTTGTTAAGATGAAAAGGAATGTGATTTCTTCATGTTTATGTGTGAGAAAAAAGAGGCAAGAGGGAAAGTGAGGAGGAAAGCATAAATATCGCATAGCTTGGTGAGGAAGATGGGTGAATAAGCAAGAGAATTTCTTATTAATCAATGTGTCACAAAATTGTTGCCATATATTGCTGTCTGTCACTTTTTTCTTACTGACTTGTCAAGCCTAGAAACTTTGTTTAAATAACCTTCAAATGGATCATGAAGTATGTTCATGTATGCACAAATCCTCTGACTCAGAAACCAGGTTTTTGTCATTTGGTGTTTGACTCTCTTGCTGTTTACTACCATCCTCACTCCACAGTTGCATGCTAACAGTTTCTTCTTTCGCACATCTCTCATTTGTGAAACTCTCTTCTTAATTTCTGTTGTTTTATTGTTCTCTCCCCTTAATGCTTTTCCATTTGTCTCATATTTTTCTTATATTGTTTCAAATTCAGCAACACGCCCTGTTGGCTGGGGCTTTGGAATACACTGCCTGCACCTCTGTAGACGGGTAAGACCCCCTGTCAAATGAGGCGTCCTGGGTAAGACGATAAACTATATCCAACAGCTGATCAGGAGGTTTTGAGGAGCATGGAATCACCTCTTAATTGCTGGTATTCCCAGGTCCACCCTGACAAGGGCTAGTAGCACCAGTAAGGGTCCCAGCTATGGGCAAATAGTTCACCCAAAACTGGGGTCAAGACACTATGAAAGTGTAAAAATAGGTTTTAGTACCAGCAATGAATTTTTGAAGAAAAAATTATTACCAGCAATACATTTTTGGAAAAAATATTACCAGCAATAAAAATCTCGTCTGCATTAAGTAGCACATTGAGATTGATATGCTGTAAAACAAAACAAACCAAACCAAATCACCCTCAGTAACATCTTGCATCTTATTGGTCTTGCTTGGGCCTTTTTAAAAATAAAAATGTAGGGGAGATGTACTTAAATGTGATACAAGGAGCTGGCCATTTTTCTAGTATCTTTAGCAATTAATTTTATATATCTATTCCACTTTCATTTTAAACATGTGAAAAACTACTTTGTTAATAACTTTTTCAAATGAGTTGCTCTAAAGTGTTATTCTTATTGAAATTATAACATATGATTTCATTTTCCATTATTGAAGCTAAAAGATTTACTTTGTGGTCACCTGTAATGTACTGTTCATGTATATAATAGAATTGCTCAACTCATTGTTATTCTACAGGTTTAAATATTTTTTCAAAAAGTCTTTGTATTATAGAAAAATACTTAAAAATAAAAATAAGGCTACAAAACATTTGTATTAAAAGGCAGGAATCACTGGCATAACAACTAAGAAGGTAAGAAATGATAAACAACATACATTTGTAGGGTTTTAACATAATTATTTATATTAATTGTGATCATGTGACAGGAAAAGGAAGTAGACATATGGAAAATGATATCAGAGCGAAAAAGTGAGCTGACGAAGCTAAAAGTATTAAAAATATTTTTTTATGTTAATGTTGTTTTAATAAAGATAGTTATGGAGACAATGCCAAATACATTTTATGTATTGAATTTTGTATTAAAATTAGAATTCTTTTTTTTTTTTTTTTTATAGATCCTGAAAATCTTGGAATAAGATGTTCGGTAAATGGAATCATCAAACAAGAAAGTAACACATGTAATCTTGTTCATGGAATTGAGAAATTAGTTGTTTATCTTTCAAGGTAAGTTAAACATTGAGCAGTCATTGTATTTTTCTATTTGAAATTTGACTTAATTCAATTTCATTTTCTGTTTATTCTTACATTTAATGATTAAAACTTAGAAAATTTACAGAAAATTTAGTTTCTATCTACTTGTAAAGATACAAAATTGGCATTTTTTTCATGACACTGTGACATTGATATTCTGGTTACAGCCACCAAATGTAACACATGTTTATGCTGTGTTTTTCTTTGGTAACATTAGGATCAGAACATTTGGTTATAGTTCCCAATGTAACATTGAGCCTGAGATGATCTTGATCATGGCAACTAAATAAATGTTGGACAGGATCCTGTTTTGGTCACAGGTTTGGTGATGTCCTGGATGGAGATTTAGCAGTTTTGAAGAATGCCTATACTGTGAGTTGAAATTTTACAAAGCAAAGCCAGCCACATTTCACAAAAGACTAAAGTTGATGGATTCCCAAGAGGGACTGAATTCTTGAAAAAAATGGATGAAAAAGACCAATGAATAAAGTTACATATATTTATTTGCAATATGATTAACAACCTTAGAATTGCATAACAAAATCTCATACCAAAATTTTACTGACATAGCAATAATTTAAAATCAGGGTGTTTGAATTTTTTTTTTGTATAAATGTTAAAGTATTTGGTTTTCTACTCAGTTGTGAAGTAAAATGTTTTATATTTAAAATATTGTAAATACAACATTCTGGAAAACCAAAATCATTTTTGATAAGGAATGAAATAAAATGTAGAATTTATTAAAGTTTCAAAAGCTTGCGGCTGGGATGTGTGAAAATAATTCAATGAAAATTATTGATTCTAAATTTCTTTTTCATTTCATTTTTCTATTAAGTGTTATTTAATTTTTAAAAACTTGTCAGAATTTTATTTTCTACCCTTACATCCATTTTTCAATTTAGGACTAACATTCATACTGAAAAATATCAAATTAATGATTTTAGGAATGTAATCTGTATGGAAATTATTAATATTAAGATTTTCAAATAGGAATACAATAACAATATTTGCACAGAAAATCAGCATTAATTAAAATGAAAGAAATAATAATCAAAATTGATAATGTTTCATCTAATAATAAAATTCAAGATATTATCCAGTTGTCAACTTGTTTTATTAATTTTTTTCATCTTTGTTGTTACCACAACATTTCAGGCCTTGTGCCCCACTGGCATTCTTTAGAAGTTTGATCTGGGTAACCTTCAGGAAATTTCAAACTAAACCTTTTAATTAATCTATGGAGATTGATTTTTCTCCTAATGCTGTACATACCACCCCACTACTTCCACCAAAAAAATTCCAGTTGACATAAGCAAGTAACCAAACTACACTTGATATACAATATGAAAGATGGGAATGAACAAAATGATTCTAAGATCAGTAACCTCTTGCAACTTAGTGGCTTTATTGTCTTGCTTGGGGTGAAATGATTAAAATAAAAATAAATAAGTTAATAGTAATCTTTCTTTGAAAAGGTGAACCAATCCCTAATGTGCTTATTATTTAGTTGATTATATTAGATTATTGGAATTATTTCTTCCTTTTCTTTTTCTGAATTCAATCATTTTTTTTTTTTTTGTTTTTTTAACTTTCTATTTTTCATTTAACTTTTAGATTCTTCACTTTGAAACCTGGAGATGTGATTATCACTGGAACTCCTCCTGGGGTTGGTGTTTTTAGGAATCCACCAGAATTTTTGAAGGTAAATATATATTCAGAAATATTCCTGATCAGGAAAGTCTAAACAATAAAAAAAAAGTAGGCTTGATAAGTTATTTGATAAGTAATGGTTTAAGAATATGATTTATGAGTAATCTTTTATTTAATACAGATATGATAAAAATTGCATAAGTTATTGTTAATTATAGCAGTATATAGTGAGAAACTTTTATTCTTAATATTCTATTTTTCGGTGGTGCTAAGAATATTTTTGTTGGTCTTGTGTTTTTATTTTTAGACTGATTTCTAATTCTTGATTTCATGTTGTCAGTTTTTATTTGCTAATGTATCACACTTTTTTTTTTATAAGTAAAACTTCATGTTAAGATTTGACATGAATTCTTATTATCAGGTATTTGTACATCACTCAGAAGCAGAAAGTTTAATTTCTACTGGACTAATTTTGTCTTTTTTTTCATTGACATATCTTTATTAACAAGAGTTACTTGATATCATATATAATGTTGAGTAATTGTAGACTTCATTCAAGTCCAGGAAAACATATTAACATGAGCAAAATCATTAACATTGCACTCATTACTGGATAAGTGTGAGTTCCTATTTATTTGCTGAGGTTTAACATATTTTATATTAAAAAAAAACCCCAAAACAACCATTTAATTGTATCATAAGTGAAAATAAATGACTGAAAACACTTGTTTCACTTTATGGGCATCTGCCACATATAAAATAGTGATTTCCATATTGTAAATATCATGTAAAATATAAGTGAAATGCTGAATCATCTTTGTTTTTGTTCTACAAAATCTAAGTTTTTGTTTATAAATTCAAATAAAACTGGAAGTAACCATATGATTTTCTTGAATTTTAACAAAGCAAGGAATTTAATGCAAAGTTAGGTGTATTCATAAGCTTTCTTTCAAACATGTTTCATTGAATATTACAGAAAAGGAAAATTTGATGAATTAAAAGATCTAAGATTAATATATAGCAGGTACACCAGACTGTATGTAGACACAATATTCTAAGCATGGACTTAATTTCTGGAGATAAAAAATTATCTAGCACAACACAGCAGTTGACATAGCAATAGATTCAGTATGGTCTTTCCACTTCATGTCAACCAAGAATATTAGCCTGAGAAGGTGCAACAAGTCAGTCACCTAGAGGTTAGAATCAGCCATGGTAATGGAGGTTAGAAAGGGGCCTGTCAGATAATTAATAGAGAGCAGTTTTGTTTTGGAGGCATTAAAATTAACAAGCCATTCTTTGCCCCAGTTAAGAACAGACTGGGAGGAGGTGTCGTTTTTGACATCAGCTGCCAATTTGACCTTATCAAACTTATCAGACTTACTATCAAGACAAATGTCTCAGCAGTAAATGTAAATGATTGGGTCATCAGCATAGATACCAAGTTGAGAGCAGGTGCCATCAGGATGGTTATTAATATATATAGAGAGAAAGACTCAATAGTAAATGGTAAATGAGTAAATGGTTGTGTCATCAGCATAGATACCAAAATTCTAGCTGTAAAATCCATTCAAGCCCCAAGTTCAACACTTTTTGTTTTGTCTCATAGTAAATACAATAAATGAGTTTTGAGATAATGTAAGAGATTTGTGCCTATTATTTATTATTCTTTGAAATTATATTGTTCTTGCAGAAAGGTGATGTTGTCACATGTGAAATTGATGAGATTGGATCAATCACCAACAAAATAATCTGAATTGCAATTGACGACTTCAGTATTTTAGGCAAAAAAAAGTTTTTTGTTTTTTTAAAAAAATAAGACAAATTTGACAATTTTAATGGAATGAAACATAATTAACTGATGAAAAACTTAATTTTTTATCATACAGTTTTTGTTTATTTTTTTGTATATGTAAAGAAATAAAGATTATATTTCCTTGATGGTTGTATTTTTGTTATATTTTAGAATTGTGTTTTACTTTGTTTTATTTTTAAATGGATGTGCAGGCGGTGTAATGGTTAGTTGCTCAGAATAGGCAAGCTGAGTTCCAATTCCAGTTGAGTTTATTACATTCACTTTCACACAAATACCCTTGGAAAAGGGATGAATCCATCTCTTCTCTCCTCAGCTATGGGTTAAATAGTAGGGTAGCCTGGGCTTTTCAGTCTTGATTATCGACCAGTCTAGGAGAATGACAATCCTGAATTCAAAACTGTTTGGGCATGGGGCTAGGAAGCCCATCCCATAAAAATCTTTCTATGAAAACCATAGCAGCCACATCTTGTGAGGTGAGGTTGTGGCACTATATTCCATAGGAGAGAGTATGGGACTTGAGTGAGTTTAAGTTTTTTTTTTTTTCATGGAAATACAAAAACAAAGAATAAGTGGAAAATTTGAAAAAAAAATCGTTTCAACTCCATAATTCAACTCATTGAACCAAAATGGTGATCAGAGAACACTAAGACTTTAGCACACTGTGTAAAATTTAACAGCTGCACATAGATTCAATGAACAAAGATTTTTTTTTTTTTTTACAGTGAGGTTCACTCTGGGAACCACTTGAGGTAAAGGTTTACAGAGTAAGAGACACAGTTTATACAGGTGGGGAGGATAATGATTAACAATATGAGTGGCATGGTGGGTCCTAGAATTGGAGGAAGCAAGGTGTGCAGTTCGTCCAAGCATTTTCTGTTTAATAACCCATGACTCAGACTGATATCAACTATAGGAATTTTCTATGATATCATGTTTTCACTTTCAACTTGTATTGCGGACTTTTTTGGTGCTAAAACTTGCTCTTCCTGTCTGATTATCCTCTGTCTCATAACTCTGGCATATATTCTTCCAAACTTATTAGTTTATTGTCCTGATATCGTTATCTTCAACAAGAGTTGCATCAACTTCTTTTTTTTCAGTCTTTAATTCTGTCCCATTTGCCTTAATCACCCTACATGTTGCAACTCGGACTAACTGAACTGCCTGATGAGAACAACTCTCTAGTCCCAGCCAATAACTTGTAAAAATGCCATCTCTTGTAAAATACGTAATCACCTTCCAGCAAAATTTGCTCTCTTGATGTTCTGATATTGTAGTGCAATGCTCTTTTGATTCTGTCTGATGATTCTGCTTTCCTGTAAGCTGTTTTTGCTGAATGCCATGTATTGAGATGTTTAATAACTGTATCACTCATTTCTGCCTTTTCTAAGGCTGGGAGTTGATTCTCAATAATTGATGGTAAATTGCCCAATACAAGCTGAAATGGACTATATCCAAGATGGTTTTGCATACCGCTTTTGCTTGCCCAGGCAAGAGCAACATTTATTTCTATTTTGAGATCTTCCTCCATCAATTTGTGTATGCACACATCTATGTTATACTGGTTTCTCTCACATCATTTAACCGTGGTAATTGTAGTAGTATTGTTCTAGAAAATATGTATCCGCTAATCAGTAAGCTTTAATATACTGGATATTTACCCGAGCTTTTCACAAGGCGGGGTGTGGCACAAGGCTTGTTTTTAACGTGGGCTTTCCGAGTGTGCACGCTCGGGTAAAAATTCCCTGTAGACCCCACATACACAGGATCGAGTGTCTGTCTACTTTTCCCCAGACGAGACTCTGCCAGTAGGCATCGCCTCATCTGAGTTCCTGTCCGCCCGAAAGCAGAGAATCAAGTAGAGAGAAGGATAATAAATAAATAAATGACGGAGTGGAAAAAACAAAGGCTGATGAAAAAGGGGACAAAAAACAGCTAGGGAGACTGGGAATCTCTACATGGATCATGGCAAGAGAGAGAGAGAGAGAGAGAGAGAGAGAGAGTCAAGAACAGTCCAGGAACAACATTTACTCACATTTACTAGGTAAACAAACTGTGTCTAACTTGACCAGAAGAGGTTCATAGTAAACCGATCCGTTGCGTCAAAGGGGACTTAAAAATGAAAATCAAGGCTGGTCCCATTCACTCGCAGCAAACTCGTTGAAATATGTCGATAAAAAAACGCATTTTTTCAGTTCTGATTTTAATCTTAAGCTGACGCCGAAAGAATCCGGTCAGAACCTGATGAGAATAGCGTTCGTATCGCAAGATTCCCTCCATTTGCGACGCCCATATCACCATTCCTGCCATGGAAACACAATTCGTTTAACTCTATTATCTCGCGCGTATGCGATATCAATGGACACGAGATGTTTGGGATCAATAGGAGTCGTCAGCTCGCTAACATAGTCCTAGAACGGGCGCACCTGAGGACAATGTTAGAAGGTGTGCAAAGTCGTTTCTTCTAGACCAAGGTAACACCGATGACAGTCGGGTAAATCCGCCCCGCCCTATCCGAAGGCTACGTCATTGAGAGTTAGTCCGTTCCGAATCAATCGCCAGGTAAGCTAAACTCAGGGTTGCTGAAATAATCCGCCGCTGGCGTTCAAGACCAGAAAGAGCGCAACTCGGTTGCCGACAAGCCGAGCCGCCCACAGAGCAGATCGTTCGTAACCCTCTCCACTAATTCCCAATACAATAGTCTCCTAGGCCGTGAAGGGTCAATGGAACGAAGAATGGCCCGCAAGGCCGCCCGACACTCTTCAAGTAAACTCGACTGATTCCAGAGCTTACGACAGCGCTCAACCCTAGAAATGTTATGGTAAGGTTAGGGAAGGCGTCCCTAATACTACCCTCCAAGATCGAGTCTTTTGTCAAAGTGCATGACAGAGAGTGAGTACAGCCAACCGGTAAAGGACGAGAGGAAAGACGTGCGTGGCGGACGCCTCAACCCTACCATTCAAGGACAATCACCTTTGGAGCCAAGTCTGGAACGCCACCCCGACCTTTGCCTGTACCTCCGATCAATTCTTCTCCAGCTGAAACCCGGGTTCGAGCCACACAATACGGACGGGTCCGTCTGTCCAACTGAAGGGTCCCGGCAGCGCGACCCCCTTCCAGTCGCCTAACCGTAAGCCGGAAGACTTTTTGCGGTTAATCTTGTCCCCAGTGACCTTGTATAGTTGAAGCGCCTTCTGTACCAACTCAATATCGCTGTGGTACGACACGAAAATGGATACGTTATCGGCGTACGTGGAAACACTGGTTTGAGCGTCACTAGGAATAGCAATTCCACGTAGGACCATATGGACGCCCTGTCCCTCAGCCGGCTCCAACGCCAAAGCATAAAGTAGGGGCGACAACGGGCAACCCTGACGAACTGACCGTGGCAGCGCAAAAGCGCGCGACCACTTCCCGTTCACCTGAACCAAGGCACTGGATTTAGCGATACAGGAGGCTGGTCCACTTGCAGAAGTCTGTTTTGAATTTAGCGTCCTCTAGGATAACAGCCATGTATTGATAGTCATCCTTATCGAACGCCTTGGACTGATCCAGATTGATCAGCGCAGCTTGCTCGTTGTCTTCTACACTCTTTATGATCGTGCAGAGCAAATGCAGGTTGCTCTGAATTTTCTGTCTCTTCACTGCACAAATCTGCTCGGATCTCAACAGAATCTCGACAACTGACTGCAAACGCTTCGTCAGGATCGTAGCCAAAATCTTTAACTCTGTTTAGCAGAGTTATGGGCCTATAATCATCTAAATCCCGCCTACCATCCTTTCCCTTTCTCGACAGAAACCAGTTGTTGAACACGACTGTCAAAATTGGCACAAAAATGTGGAACAGCCTGAAGTACAGTTCGTAGGGCAGATTATCAAGTCCCAGAGACTTTCCACTGCCGACTCTCTTCAATGCCAAGTAGACTTCGCCTTCTGAGATCTCATCCTCGCAGCTATCCGCTTCAGTTGGCGAAAACCAAAGAAAGTCAGCCAAATAGCTGTGAAATTTTTCGCTACAGTGTCCAGGCCCTTGAAAAACTGGCTCCCGAAACGCCTCGCACATGTCGCTGGTCGACCTCAGACTACATCCCTTCGGGGTATTGACCTTTCGAATGTCTCGATCGGAACCTCAGCAGAATTATTTCGTGAGCAATTCTGCGCCCATGTTCACGGCTTCGTTAGAGCTTTTGTTTAACCTATGCCTAACTACCATGGTAGCGCTCGCTACTCGCACACTCTAGAGCCTGGCTAACTACACCTATCTCTAGGGAATCCACCCTCAGCCTCCGCCCGGGATAGAATATCCTTGAGAGTCATCACCTACTCAGCCTTATCTAAGGTGAGTCCTTGGCTGATATAATCCTATCTATAAACCGATCCACCGCCTATTCCTAATAACTGCCCCCACGTTCCCGCTGTTGCTGGAAGTCCCGCCTGTCCAGTAAAGATAGATTGAACTTTTAGTGTTCAGCCATTCTAGGCCTAGCATCTAACGTCATCCGGCCACAGACAAATCTGTGGTCCGAATAGCCTAGACAGTGGAACGTGGGACAATCTAGCAGATCTAGATCGACTCTTCTCACTAACATTCTATCCGGGTAGACGGCCACTTATGAGCCCACATCCACATCTCCCCCTTTGTGTAATCCACCCGGTATCTATCGACGAGACCAAACTCGCCGATCAGATCGACCAAACTACGATCGCCCGACTTTCCGATAGATCCGTACCCTCTGTCTAATTTGGGGTCCAGGACGACATTCCAGTCCCCCATTAAACTAAGCGCAACAAATCCACCAGGAACGACCCCAACCGACGGAAAAAGGTGACATGCTTCTTCTAATCGTTGGGTGCATAAACCGCAACGATCCGAAACGAATGACTATTCACGGCAATATCGACTACAATCAACCGGCCCTCTGCACATACATGGACAAGGTCCACCCTCCCATCTAAGGGTACGTTTAACCAGCAAGGGAACAACTCTGGCCTGCTGGTCCCCATATGCTGAATAGACAACAAAGTCGTTAGACAGCACACGAGCATCTACATCGCAAACAAATTGGGTTTCCTGGATCGCGGCCACATCTACGCTGAACGACAAGAGACCATAAAGCAGGCCAGCCGCCTTAGATGTAGCCGTAAATTCCATGTTAACAATTTCTTTTCTCGAACTTCTTGTTTGTGGAACTCCTTTCTGGCACCATGCTTTCAAGCCAACTTTAATTTGCAAAATTTAAACGCAATGTCAATTGCTGTCTACTGTCCTATTTACTCTCTTGTCTTCGCGCTCATTATTAATGTTTCTGTTTCCAATTTTTCAAACATCATATAACCCCTTTTATCTTAGTGGCTTTATTACCTTGCATGGGGTGGAACCGATTAAAAAACAACAACTCCTTAATGAAGGCATATTCCAACAAATAGAAAAATTGCAACAGGACACTTCCATCTATGAACAGCGAAAGGCCTACCTTACATGACAGACAAGTGACGAATTTTCAACACCTCAGCTGAACATCAGATTGCCAACGGTGAAAAAGAAGCTGCCCTCCCTATCAACGCGAAGTTCAAAACTGACAAAAGGAATGCAGGAGTAACTGCCGATACTGTCTTCTCTCTAATGTGTGCTATGATCATAAGCGAAAAAATACCTCAGACTTCTATTATTTTCACTCACCTCGTCAAATCTATAGACAACCACTGCTCCGTCAGCGATATAGCAAGTGAGGTACAACGTTATCTTGACCGGGGCCACAATAGTGACACCACAACCATCCTTGATTCCAACGTAATGTGCGCACATAAAAGTCAGCGAACGGGCAAATCAGATCGCCATCCCAATGACTCTGACCAAGTACTTCGCATAAGGAAACATCTCTGCAAGACGAACACGCATAACTCGAGGCCATCCAATCAGAAACAGACACACAGACATGCCAGTCAAATCTCTCTGCAGAAATTGCATGAAGGATTGCGCATGATTCAAGGGTCGCACATTTCCACCGATCCAGCGTTCAAACACACGTCGCAACCGCAGATACCAAAACAAGGAAGATTCCTCCACCACCTGCGCAAAATGCAAGGGGAACTAAAATGGCAAAAACGAGTGCGGCCATCGCGCTCATGTCTTTCGTTTCGTACAACGACCGAGTCATGTGCAGTGCACAAACTTCACCCTTTCTCTGCGTTTGCAGAATCCTCAACCAGGATCCGACACCCACTACCGTCTGAAGAGCACATTTCTATTGATGTGGTCATGTGCTGCTTTTGGGTGTTTGATGTCATATATGCTATCATTACACCCCTTTAATAAGATAAACGTCAAATTGGTTTGTCAGGAATTGACATTCAGAGGAAGCCTGATACTGTAAATTTAACATTATCTTATCTCTATTTATTTCTGTCACAAAGGTCCTATAAGTAGGCTACGTTAATGCTTGCATACGAGACGAGTTATATGATTCACCACTTCTTTGTCCGTGCTGCTCTAGTTATTTTGCAAGCGAACGAGAATGGAATATTGATAAATCGAACAGCAAACTTATTTTTGAATCACAGTTATCGCTCCGCTTGTTAATTTTTTTTTTTTTTGCACTGTCAGATTCTCTACTCACGCTACTACTGCAACAGCATCCGGTACTGCCTTTAACTTGTGGTGAAATAACCCTCACTGTCACTACTACTAACACACTCAGCAAAACAGACTATATAATAAAACTATAAACAAGAACGGTTACTACATTCAGACACAGTTATAGTTATTGCATACCAGCTGGGTTGACAACATGAAGTTTGTCCAATTTCTGAGGACTTCTAATGGGACCCAAACACGTGGCCTTGGTGTTGAGCTGCCCCTTTCAGACGAGATTGTGGACTTGTCTGCAGCTGATCCCACAATACCCACAGATATGAAGACCTTTTTGGAAGGATCCCGGAAACACATGGTTACGGCCTTACGGTGAGTTTAAGTTCGTTGCATTGTGTTTGAGTACCGTGGCTCTCCAGTTTAACATAAGAGAGCAGTTATTCGATTTCTAGCTTGTATTATTGAATAAGATCGACAAATAATGTCTACTTATTTCATGCTGATCCTTTCCTGTTGTCTAATCAATTTTTGATCCTAAGATGAAATTCATCAAGGAAGGCACCATAGTTTTTTTTTTAACCCGTGTACTTTCAATCTTTTTTAAGATCATCTCCAGGGGTAAATTACAAAGACAAACTTAATGTAACTGCGATAAAATCTGCATTCCGTTGTCATAGTGATTTTAAAAATACGCGTGAACGCTCTCTGTTATAAGCTGTTTTAAAATTTTAAATTTATTCGTTGTATTTATGATTTTTTTTTCTTTTTGCAAAACAAACGTTTCAATATAAGGAAGGTGACCGGAAATTGATAGAAATATTTGTTTTAAACAAGGTTTAAAAATGCATTTTAAAATTGAAAAATCTTTCTAGAAGCTTTTATATTAGTTGAATTCCGAGCTAATAGATTAAATTTAATATTTCCAGTAAACAAAATACTTCGTTGCATTTCAAACCGAATTTAAATTGAATGGAATAATCTTTGAAAATCGCTAAAATCGGCCAAATTGTAAACATAATTTTCTTGATTAAAAAAATCTTTCAAAAATAAAATATTCTTTTCTGAAACTTTATTTGTGGAAGATAAACTGATTTAAAGTTCAATAAGTCTAAATTAACGCATTAAAATATCGCAAAAAGTATTTTTAACAAGGAGTATTTTATGGGGTGTTGAGAGATTTATCGATAACTTAATATTTCTCATTGGTTTTTACCATATACACGACGTTTCAGCCATTGTATGCGCCGGCCTTCTTCAGGTGATTAGAATTTTGAACTGAACCTTTTATTTTTAGTCCCACGTGCCATACCGCTTCCGTGTGTCTCAGTTATCCAAGATTTTGTTCACCTCTGCTGTAGCCAGGTACTGAACTCGCAACTCTTTCGTTCAAGTCACTGGACCCAACCAACGCTTTTATCAACTGGGCCATCAGTGTATGAATTTTGGGGGATTTATAAACCCTAAGAATGCTGGAGCATACAACAGCCGAAACGTCGAGAATATGACAAAAAAGATGAAGACAACAGTCTCTGAACAATGTAAGTAGTGTAAATAATTACGCTACCTCATCTCAGAAATATAGACAGATATTAATATTTGTCATTTTTAAGTAAAGTATCCATAACTATATAAATTAATTGTCAAATACAACGTGAATGCCCTTTTTATAGAATTTTTTAACTTCCCAGTAATCTTAATATTTTGGAAAATATTCTAAGTAATGTAATATTTTATTGAATTTTAGGTATTTTGACATTATAGTTTTACTTACGAAGACACTAGCTGAGGAAATGATAGAAAATTCCCAATAAATTTTAAATTTAATAGAGTTACCGCTCTTATTTTCTGATAATGCCGTAGATGGTCGTTCGTATTTACAAAAATAGGCACGTTTATACACACACACACACACAACAACAACAACAAAATTCTTTTTAAAATAATGGGGGTCGCTGAATAGTAGAAAGCTTTTCCATTTATGCTTAGTAAGTAGTTTTACTTAATGAAAATATCACCTAATCACTATAAATAAATACAGAATTTCAGATTTAAAACTTATTATAAATTATTAAAATTAATTTAAGAAGAAAATTAAAACAATTCTTGTAAAAATAAATTATTCACAACAGTGTCCATGATATATCTTTTCTAATTAAACAATGTGTTAATTTTATTATATTTTTATTTTAGATCAGAAAAAAATTGATGATTTAAATTCTCTAAGAACTTACCTTTGTAACTAAAAATTTTGTTTTTATTAAGTTTGGGCATTTTTTCATCATCTATACTCATTTTTAGCGAATATTTGGAGGCACACACACACACACACACACACACACACACACACACACACACACACATATATATATATATATATATATATATACACTTGGATATAAAATACAATATAAAAGGAGCCATACACAACACATTTTCCTCTCTGATGGCACCTATGTACGAAATTAACAGGACTACCAAACTATTTATCTGGACCGAAAAATGCCTCTCATCACCACCGATCATCTTATTTCCACGACTTTACATTCATTACTAAAGTCACCGACATCCCATGCGCAACCATCCTCAGGCAAG
The DNA here is from genome assembly GCA_903632075.3 of Acanthosepion pharaonis. Lineage (NCBI taxonomy): Eukaryota > Metazoa > Mollusca > Cephalopoda > Sepiida > Sepiidae > Acanthosepion > Acanthosepion pharaonis. The sequence continues at coordinate 2,367,094 of CAHIKZ030001458.1, read as the reverse complement.
AAACTGAAAATGAGCGAAAAAAGATCATAGCAGTCGTTTCACATATTTTCAGCTAAACAGAACGGGTCTTCCACTGAGCGTGAAACATTAGCTATAAAATAAGCCATAGGTAAATTTGATTCCTTCCTCCACAGCCGCCTCTTCCTCTTGTTCACCAATTATATCTCGATCAGCGCGAATTTAACAATGCTAAAATACGACGATGACCGGAAGAAATCTCTTGCCAAAATTTCGCCCTGGAAAACGTTGAAGGTGAATCGAACGTCTGAGTGGACATACTCAGCCAAAGCCATGGTACTTCAGGTGAGAAACGACAGAATCATCAGCAATAAACAAACAACTCACCTCCGCGTTTGCAAACACCTTATCCAGCACTGATGACTCCACCTCTACTTCCGTCTGGGGAGCATATAAAGATACAGGACTGTAGATCCGGTGAAACCACTCAAACACTACCAAAAAACAACTGAAAAGCAAATTCCAAAAACACGAACACATGGACAACTCCCAACACACAGTACAAACACACCAAATCAACATAAACACATACACCCTTTCCGCTTATATCCACTGAATCAGATTGAGGTCTGGGAGAGCTGTTATACTCTACTTCAAACTAGATCTTTTTCTGATTCACTTGGCATCAAAATCTGGCGGCTAGGTGTGAACGCTAAGAAAGCAAAAATTAAAATAAAAAAGTCGCTCTCTGCGACTACATCTGCCTCACAAAACAAATGTTGTGTGGGTTCACTCATATCATAGCAGCAGTAATTAGCCTTGTGTTCATGGAGATAAAAGGCATGACAAAAAAAAGTTCGTGATCCATCTCATCTGCTTTTAAGAACGTCGCTCACAACACTGTTGGCAGTCAGAGGCGAGCGGGCAACTGATCCAACACATGCACCAACTCCAGGCTCTACTCACTTTCTCCATCCGTTAGGTCGCTTCCTACAACGTGACATTCTGTCTTGATCCTTTATATTAGCAATACAAAGAAATTTATCTCAACAATTCTTGTCTCTTTTCTTTCCATCTCCCCGGGGGTACCTCATTAAACAGCTTCTCAATGATTATAAGCGCCCTGTTGTAAATTTCATCGTTGAATGTAAGAGCCATTTTTGGACACAGCAGTTGCCTTTCTCTGAGTATGTCTTCGGACAAAAAGTCCTTGTATTTGTCCCAAAGTGATTTGGGATCACTGGGTTCGTACATTTGTAAGATTGTGGTGCAGAGGTGGCGCAAAGCAGAGGGCATTTTAAAAGAGCTGTTTCAGCCATTGTGGCATCCCACTGGCTGTCGTCTTCGAAAAGGCCGAGACGGAAGCAGGCCTCACGAAAAGTGTCACATAAAACTCCATTAACCGTCCGTAAGTTATTGTAGCTCGTTGGACCACTAACTTTGTGCAAAAAGAGTCGCAAGTAAAAACATTTCTGTCGCGATGGGGGAATCGTGAATAGCCTTCCGAGTGTGGCGTCTTTATTAACGCTTGGATAGCCCTCGACGTTGGCCCCGCACTTCCGCCGAGCCCAGGTGTTCTTTTTTTTTGTCCCCACGTAGTATAAAAGCACGTCTGGGTACAGTAGAGTCCTAGTAAACTCGTCCTGTCGACAAAGTTTGAAGAACGCTGTAAGCGTTGTGTCTTTAGTACGCGCAGCCACATCCATTGCTGTATCTGCAGAAACATAACGAAGCTGAATATGTGCCAAGGGCCCTTTGTGCTGCTAATGACGCACCCTGCAAGGAAGTCCTGGATTTCGTCTACAGAATCTTCCTGCGTACTACCAAAAATTGCAGCATCAGTCTCTTGATGGAGCGAACTGAATGGCAATATTCGACATTGATGTGCGCATTGAACGCTTTTGTTAGCAGAGGACAGTATGACACTACCCATCTGTTATCCACTTGGTGGCCCTTTACCACGGCTGTAAATCCTCCCTCAGCGGGACTCCTTCGCCGGTACAGTGGATAACCATCGCTCCCTGTAATGGTTTCGCCACGAAATCTCGTGGGTACTGCCGGGTGCATTTGCCGTCGCTGTTGTCACAGTTGGTGTAATTGTAATGCGACCCGCAGGGACCATGAATCAAGTTGGTTGTCACTATCTCGTACAATTCAGGGTCAGCTGATGGATCAGGAATTTCAGCAGAAATAAGATGGTCGATTTCTGTGGCCTCAATCTTGTCGCACAGCCAAATTAGGATATGTGCGTGAGGCAGGCTGCGTTTCGGCCACTCAACAGTATGCATGCGACAGCAAACAGCCCCAAAAACCTGTAACCACATCCATCAGCTTTCTCAACTTCAGATGGTAAACGCGCACAATGAGTTCTGGACGGTCGTAGACCGATTGCCCTGGCATAAGTTCTTTAGCAATTGCGTACCATTTTGGGTTACACGTGAAAGTTATGAATAGGTCTGGTCGGCCGTACTTACGAACGTATGCCATCGCGTCTTGTGTCCTCGCGTGCATGTATCGTGGACTGCATGTGAACGTTGAAGGTAGTAAGCACATCTTACCTATATTGCGTGGATCAGCGTCATTTCGTAAAGCATCACGAAAGTGAATATAAGAGTCGCAGCGCAACTTGGTCTGATTCAATCTGATGTAACAGTCTTTCAGATTCCATCTTAGCAGCCATGTCTACTATGAATTGATGGAAAAGTTGCCGTCTTCTATGAAGATGATTGAATGCACACTCATGTACCATCAATAGGTAGGCGTAGAAAGCCCTGCAAGACACTGTTTTTAAGATGGACCCATTTTGCAGAATGCCAAAGTGGTACCCATCTTCTCCGTAAGGGAAGAGAAGTGGGTATTGCAGTGCATCGTAGGGCCGGTGCGTTTCACTGATTCTTCGGAGCCCACTGCCGCGCGATTCGATAACAATGTCACATCTGTTGTGCTGATCACCGCCAACAATGACGGAAACTTCGTTACTTGCGGAAGCATTGTAACTACGTTCGTGCTCTCCCTGAGGCCGTTTGTCAGCATCAATTACAATAATGAAATCAGAAGAAGTGTTATTTTCGAGAGCACACTTAAAATATGCGGATATAGCTGTTTGTCTCGTGGAGCATTTTTGGAGACGCATTATGATATCTGTGCGAGGATGATTGTCTTGGCCTGTATCGTTCTCGGGAATAATGTCCATGCGGGCATCTGCCTGTTGATTGTAGTCAGCTATGAAATATATTTGTAGAAAGGCCGAATCAGTGGCAGTTTCCGGTAAAAAAAAGACCCAATCTGGTGGTAAACCTGACCTTGAACCTTGAAGGTGGGATTCCATCCGACTTCGCGGAAGGCATTACCATCAAAAGAGGTCATCTGGAAGGCACAATTGTACTGTCTGATTTTTGCGAGGAAATGCTTGGAGTCTGGACTGGAATCCTCCAACAGAGCTTTCAACGGAGCAGGTAGCTCTTGAAAAGGTTGCAACCGTACCTTACCGTCTGAACAACATAAACCTGCAGACTCTCCAGGCCATTTGTTGGCATTGCAATGCCCACAGACAACTGATATGGATCCTATTTAGAGGTCTTTGCGGCCGGAAAGCCTCAAAACTGGCTCATAGTTGAACGCCAGCTTAAACCAAAACTTCTTTAGTGGGCTACAGAGCCCTCGCTTTGCATGGCGGCGCTGGTTAACAGTCTGTAACCTTTCAAGCCTTTCAGTACGTCCTTCTACAGCTCTAGCAGCGGAAGTTGAAATTGAATCGCGTTGCCGCCTTGTGCGCTTTTGCGCGGAACTTTCCGACGCCCTTACAGCAGAAGTCGCAGCGACGTCGGCTGCATGGCGTGCGGTTTTCTCAGCCATGGATTCCTGGGACCGTCGAATGGACGTTGCCGCAGCTTTCGCTGTTACGTGCGGTTTTCTCAGCCGTGTTCTCCTGGGACCGTCGAATGGAAGTTGCAGTGGCGTCGGCTGCATTGCGAGTAGCTTTTCGATGCGGGCTCTGTTGAGACCGCAAAAGCGCTTGTGATGAAGCCGCATTTTTGTTGTCTTGCAAGCGTTTAGGTAGTTTCCTCTTACTTTTCAACGAATATGTGTAAACTGATTTGCAGTAGAAACGGTAGTTACGCTCACCAAGCGTTTCATGTGACAAAACATACTGCCTCCGTTGAGATTGACTGAAAAGCCTCAAAGAGGCCTCTACCTCGGTTTCCTCCTCCCGCTTTCTCTTTGCCGCAGAGGCTCTTTTAGAACGCTTGTTAAGGTTGTCTCGCCATGGTATTTTGGCACGCTTAACAAAGCTTCCGGGTCGGTCATCGCCACGTCACTCAGAAGAGTGCAAAGCAGAGGTTGAAGAAGACGCCAGCCGCTTCTCCCCCGAAGAGGCGCACTCAATGGAATCCTGCTCCCGTTTCCCCGTAGCCGGTGAGGCATTTTTAGAACGCCTGCTAAGGTTGCCTCGTCTGGGTGTTTTTGCTTCCTTTGCAGAGCTGCCGGGTTGGTCATCGCCACGGCACGCAGAAGAGTTCAAAGCAGAGTTTGAAGTAGACGCTATATGATCATCTGTAACCTGAGTTATTATGTGCTCCTCCGCAGTCGCCTGTTCTGCATGTGTAACGTTGACGGTATTAGGAGTCTTCAGTTGCTGACGTGCGGATGTTCGTCGTGTAGGAGCCATTTGAAGGGTTTTAGAAATGCTGTGTAAGAATGTGAATAGAAGTTGATGCCGAAGCTGAAGCGGTGCAACCTCGCTAACCGTTTGCCGGCATTAGCTTTGAAATGAATTGGGAGGAAGCCCTGCTGTTTTAGCGCAAAAACTCCTCGTCAGGTCTGGGATGCGACCTGGGCTAGGGGAAAAGGTTTAAAGAATTGGAAAATGGACTGCTGAGGGCGGAACCATTTTCACTCAGCACGTATGCGTGTTTTTTTCAGTAAAGTCGCGAAAAAATGAAGTGTATATTTTGGTAAGATGCGACGATTAAAGCAAGTGTTGACAAAGTCGAATATGTCATTTGTGGCTCAAAGTCAGACCTGGTAGCAGGTATAAAAAAGCCGAATTTCAATGGCCCTGCACCCATTCCAGAATTTGAGGACAAATGTTTTCTTCCACTCCACTGCACGCACTGACCTGTTACTTCCCGCGCATAGCATGACCTTAAATTAATCTGCATTTAGGAAATACCCAAACGGAAAAATATTTTTAAGGGTTGACCGATTGTCGATTTGCACTCTGTTTGGGGGGGTGCTCAGTTGAAACTTCACATGGTGACTCCCAATGATCTCTTCATAAATCCGCTCGGTTTTCGCTAAAAACCGACATGCGGTTCAGACGCAATCTGGGCGTATCGGTTGTTGGGTTTTATCGATTTTTCTCGCTGTTTAGGGGTCCGTGGTCATGAAACTTCTGGACAACACTTCTAATGGTAGACTCTAAGAGGGTGTCAAATTTGGTTGAAATGCGATCATTCCTTCTGTAAGCAGATTTTTTCGATTATCGATTTTTTTCGGAACCTGAGTCCGAACTCAAAAATCGGTCTCCGTCATGTCCTTACGGCAGCCATTTTCAAACTTGTGGTGAAAACCGGATCGAAATCGGGTGAGATATGCGGCCTGGGCGAAGTAACAACGCCCACGACAGACACACAGACAGACAACATGAGAAACATAGATAGTAGATTATTATTATTATTATTATTATTATTATTATTATTATTATTATTATTATTTCCTTTGACTTCTGTTATATATTCATTTCCTTCCGAGTTCCAACCAGAGACCTAAGGCCAGAAATGGTATCATGGCATCATGGCATTTTCAACTTAACGTTTTTGTAAAAAATAAAAATATAAATTAAACAACTTAAGATCACAGACAGAGATAAAGCCTTTCTTAAGGTGTGAGCTGTACTTTTCAGAACACCTTCCATGTTCTTGATCATCCAGATTGTTGGAAGTTCACCTATAAACTGTTGTATAATTCGCATAGATATTCACTAAAGATCGGAGTATATTCTTAGACAGATCATTAATATAGTGCAGAAAAAGTTTAGGACCGAGAAGAGAACCCTGAGAAAAGCCGGAATTGATTTCATGGGGTTATTGTGACTGGCTGTTAACAACAACCTTCATGGACTTACTTGTTAGGAAGGGCTTGATAATTGAGAAAGCCCTCCTAGCTGGAGAATTTATGCAGCAACATGTTTTGGAGTAAACTCTGGGCTGATATTCTTAACCATTTTAATCTTATCGGGCCGGTGACCTTAGAGTTCGGGCTTTTGATAAGTCTGGAAAATTGCTGTGTCAATAGAGATATTACAATGTTTATGTTTCGTGAGAAGGGAAAGTTATGTAAGAGGTGGTTCTTAAAAATAGAATTAGAGGTAAAGTTCACTGCAAAGAGCATTACCTTGTCATATGATAACTTCTGGGTGATTTATAATAGTCAGCACTGACATTTTTTCTCTAATGAGAATTTTATTTGAGATTTTCCAGAACTCACAGGAACCAAATCTTTTGTTTACAACCTTGGCTTGAAGTGTGTATAGCTGTTCTTTGCGTTAAAATTCTAATATAATGTTACAGAATTATTATTATTATTATTATTATTATTATTAAAGTAGCTACAGTAACAGCACCACCAAAACTCTGTCTGATGAGGAATTATCAACAGCCTGACCTGAATCGTTTGTATTTAATATTCATGTACACTCGGAAGGAGAATTAAAAATAGCATGAGTATTTGCTAGCTTAGCTTCATTGCTTTTATCATATTTAATTGAACATTTATAATTTACATTAGTCTGAATATAAATAATGTCTGCATGTTTGTTGTTGTTATCACAACGTTTCAACCATTGCTTGCTCTTCTGCCTTTTTCATGTCGATCCGGGTAACCTCCAGGGAATTTTAAACTGAACAAGAACAATCTATTCCTGTAGATGAAATAAATTCCATCTACAGGAATAGATTGTTCTTGTTCCACATGGCTAGAGATGTTTTGTTCTTTATTTAGTACATCTCAGTTATCTGTCTCCACTGAGTTTATATCATTACTATTACTGGACCCAAGGATTGAACTGACAATTCCCGAACGAACTCTTTACTCCACTAGGTTATAGTCCAATAAACTTATTTAGTTATTAGATTATTTGGGAAGTTCATGTGAAAATCTGCCCAGGAAATCACTTTTCCGTTGATGATTAAGCTTAGAAATGTGAGATTACCTCACCTTATCTGGGGACTTCTGTTAAGTGGCATTATATAATGCAGCATAAAAAGGACTCTATAAGAATTTTATTTGTGATTTTCCAGAACTCACAGAAACAAAGTTTTTGGTTCTCAACCTTCGATCTATCTCTCTCTCGCTCTCTCTCTCTCTCTCTCTCTCTCTCTCTCTTAAAAAGGATGCTGTAGTAATAGCACATGTCATGTTTCTTCCCCAGGAAGCTTCTCAGCCACAGAATTTTGAACATAGGCTGTAATTTGGAGAGGTCTACCAGGTCATGGTATATATGACATATAGTAGTAGTAGGTCTCCATTTAATTCACGGGATAATGGTAGCACCCTGTTTGGTCAAAATTCAGTCCTTTTGCTAGCAGCGGCTGGAGTAGCTTAACAGTTCAATATCTGAATGAGTCTCATCTGCATGTGTCACAGATGAAGCTGGAATCGAGAACGAAGGTCTAAGATTGCTCTCTCTGCTTCCTACGTTGTCTTCTGATCTCCAACTTTGGTTTCATTTTTTTCCGCTCTTCATAACTCCACCTTGAAGCGCATGGCGCCAGTTGCTGCGATGATCTGCTAGATGATAATTTTTTTTATCTGGATAGGCGATCTTGCTAGTGTTAAATTTCAACTATCATTTCTTCTTTGAATGATCGAGCTTCTTCGATTTAAACTTTACCTTTGACGGGATCAGTGTGTGGTCAGTGTTGCAGTCGTCGCTGCGGCAAGCTTTAAAGTTGCAATTGTTGTTTAGAGAATTGTGTCTGGCGATGACCAGGTCCTGTTGGTAATAATGTTTTGACTTTGGATGTCTACAGGATGCATGGTGACAATTCTTGTTCTGGAAATAGATGTTTGTCACACAATTTGTGATAGTAGCAGAATTCTAAGCGTCTATTCTCGTTCACTTTCCCTATATCATGGTTTCCTAACACGTTTGGTCAGGACAATGCCCACGATCGTATTGAAGTTTCCTAGAAGGTAAATATGTTCATATGCTGTGATACGCTTGACGTGCTGGAAAGTTGGTGCATAGATGCATACATGGTTTACATGATCTTCATGAGAGCGAATCGAATTCCGCGTTCCCTGCATTCTAGAATCCTGACCAGAATATGGTGTGGTGATCCTCCTTTAGAAATCCACTGTCCAAAAATCACGTTTTCTGAAGACCTGCTAGGCCAATGTCCAGTCTGTTTAGCTCATGATCGGTCACTGCAGTCTTGCGAGCGTTATCAATTTTCTGAAGTCATCAGATAGATCTGTGAGCATGGTTCGCACATTCTACCTTGTTATACGAAGAAATAGATTATTCATTCTTTTTCCCTTTTGCCGTTTGTATGGTGCATGGTTATCGATCTATTTGTTAAGCTATAAACTTCAGACACCCACTGAAGCAGGCAGACCGTGGCGGGCCAACCCCCTACTCTCCGTAGGCTACCCGGCTTGAAGCGGGCGGTAGTTGACCAATGGATTCCTCTCACATGACACCTAACTCTATGCCAGATGGACTTATAATCCGTAAAATGTTGTCTCCCATGTTGTGCTCTCACCATGAGATGAGACTGAAATGACCTCTCCAGGGCGCGGGCCTGAGCAATGGTATATGGAGGCTGTACGCTGTCCAGACCACATGCTCCCTCATTTCGTCCGTAACGACAAGATCCAAAGGAATACAAAATATTATATTGGCTGTAGGAGTTGCCCAGTGGTTGTCTGTGTTGACAGCCAACAGCCATCGGTGTTCCACTTCGGATGTTCTAAGACAGATAAAAACTGTTTAAATGAAAAATCTTCATGTGTTACTATACTTTAAACAGAGCATATTGATAAGCTGCTGAGTACTTATGGGAAGTAAGAAAAGAAAGAAACAGGCGTTTCCTTTTCCTTTGGGGGGGGGTTAATGTTTTAGAAAGAGTAAGAGAAAGAAGTCTTTCAATTATCAGGCATAAATCCTCAACCAGAAGAATTACTTTTCCATGATTGGTTCTTTAATCATTTGTAAAGAAAAGCTTTTTAAAAAAGTAGCATTTGTAAAGAAAAAATTAAAAATCTATATAAATTAAGATTTGGTAAAATGAACAAATTTTGCAGATTCAAGTTAGAGGAGGGGCACATTCAATTATTCAATTTATTTTTTCCGTTACTCAGTCTCCCAATCAAATAGTGAATTTCCCTACACGTTTCCCTAATAATTCCGATCAACAGGTTTCTTTATTTGATATGCTCCCTGCCTCCTCTTCTAGCTATTGTCGAGCATCGCAACTCTGTCCTGTTGGCAATTCAGATCAAACTGTAGTATCTGTTGATATTTCTTTTGCGTTGTCTATTAGACATGAACCTCCTTTCTGTTAACAGCGTACTAATTGGGATTCGTTTCGTGACGTTCTTCGAGACGCCTCTAGGATTGATAATCTTAACTTTTCTTTTGAGAATTATGCCACAGAGGTTTCTGGGGTTAAAGCCGACATCACTGCTTTTATATATTCTTGGAAATACCGGATGAAACCACAATCTTTTCCTTGGTTAAACATGCCTGTTCATTCACTGTAGCTCACAGGAGTCACTTTTTCAAGCAGTACTAGCGTGATAGTTCGGATCGCAACAGGCACCTCTTTGTGTTTGCTCGTAAAAATTGTAAACGTGTCCTCACAGACGCCAAGCCTTTGTATAATGACAGAATGAGGCACCTTATAGCCTCTAACAAATTTGCTTCTCGTGACTACTGACAGCTCTGTAATAGTGTGTTAAATAAGAGTAAGTCTCTATCCCTTCTCGTTTCAATTAATTTGAGGTGATAAAGCAGAATGTTTTTTCTCGTACATTCTCTTCAAATTTTACTCTTGAATTATCTGGAGTATTTTTGCCTGACTTTCCACCCAGGACTGAGGCTCTATTGCATATAACTCTATCCATGGTCATCATCTTTAAATTGGATCCTCACTAAACATGTAGACCTAATGGTATCTCTGCAATACTCCTAAAGAAATGTGCTCTTGAACTGGCTCTTGTTTTCTCTAAACTCTACAATAAATGCTTCTTCTTGCTTTCCTGTTTGTTGGAAATCTTCTTCTGTAGTTCTAGTCTAAGAACTCTGCGAACTGCCTGATCCTTCTATCAACCTATTAACGGTATACCTCTTGAATCGGTTAATCATCTCACCTCGCAGAGTCTTATTTCAGATAAGCAATATGGCTTTCACTTCTGCAGGTCAACTGCTGATGTATTATTGTTCTTTCAAGCTTTAGACAAGAATGATGAAACTCAGGTTGCTACTTTTGATATCTGGGAGGCATTTGATAGGATTTGGCATGCTGATCTTTTTTTGCAAGTTGAAAATGTATGGTATTTCTGGACAAACTGATTCAATCTTTCTTACTAAATAGCAAAATTAAAGTTGTCTCGTATGCCCACTCTTCTAGATCTTTTTGCATTAATGCAAGTGTTCCTCAGGACTCTATCCTTGAACTTACATTGTTCCTAATTTTCATCAACATTAGTTCTCAATTCTGTATCTATGCTGATGTCACAACTATTTACTCCTGTTTTAATTTTAAATCTGATAGGTTTGATAAGGTTAAATTGGTTGATGATCTCAAAATGACCTACAATCCTTTGTTAATTGGGGAAAGGAATTGTTTGTAAATTTTAACTTCTCTAAAACAAAACTGCTCCATTTCAATCATCTGAGAGGACCCTTTCTACCCTCCATCAGCAGGAGAGTTACTCATTGTGCATTCTTAAGCTAGTGTTTTCCACTTACATGATGTGAAAGATTATATTGAAGCTATTGCTAGGTGTGCTGTTAGAAAAGTTGGTTTACTGTGATATGCTATACATTTTTTTTCACCATAATCTATCTTACACATTTATAAATCTACCATTTGTCCATGCAAAGAATATTGCTGTGACATCTGGTCTGGTGCTTCTGTTATATATTTAGAGATTCTAGATAAAATACAAAGAAGAATCTGCAATATTTTCGATCCTGACCTAGCACCTCGGCTTCAGTCATTTTTCCACTGCCATGAAGTAACTTTCCTGTGCCTTTTCTATAAATATTTTCATGATAATTATTCTGATGAATTTTTCTCTCTTTCTACACTTTATGAATTTGAGCACAATACTAGATTGATGACAAAGTCTCATCATTTTACAGTTGAAATGGCTGGGATGTAACCTTAATTTCTATGCTAATAGTTTCTTCTCTCACATTTCTTGCTTATGGACTTCTCGCTGGGCTTCTTGCTTTCCAGTCAACTTTGACCTTCCAAACTTGTTATCATCTGTCTTCTTAATTTCTGTTCTTTTATTTTTTTTTCTCTATAATAATGTTTTTTATTCTCACACACTCAGCACCTTTTGCATCTTAGTGGCTTTATTGCTTTGCTTCTGGTGAAATGATAAAAAAAAGTAATTAAAAAAACATTACTAAAACTTACTAATTAATTAGTTTCAAACAAAATAAAAAAACAACTTTTTACTGAAAATTACTAATGAAATATGATATATCTACTGAGTGGATACTGACTTATAATAAAATTTAATTAACCCATAATTTATAGAGAAAGATAAAATGTACACAGTATCTAAAATATATCAAATAATTAATCTTCAAATTTTCAGCTTTTAATTGTAGTGATAGCAACAAATAAACCATTAAATAACCTCTAACCTTTGGTACTAGACTATGTAGGAATATGACACCAAAAGAATGAATAATTAATAAGAAAAGAACAACTAAAAGTTATGTAATAAAATTAATTTAAAATGTAGATAAGAATGGTAATTAACAATAAATAAAGAAAAAAGATTATAAGAAAATAGTTTAATAAATATACAAAACTCCCATTTTGCTGCCAATTGAATCAAAAATCAAGTTTTCTCTCTTTATCTTCGATGGCCAAATGAAGCAGATGTCTGGGGACAACTCTCTGATAGGTCATGTGGCTACCACCAGATATGCACAAACTTTTTATCTCTGTATACATATATGTCCTCAGTCCATGTGTTTAGTATAAACAGAAGTGTAAGTAAATGTTTGAGTTTGAAGTAGTGAAGTGAGTTGAAGTCAATTCATAAAAATCTTTCATTGTTTAATGTATTTCCAGGCATACAAATTCTTTCTCTTCAAAAGAAGAAACTTAACTCCAAATATTATTTGTAAGACACCTCATCAATTCTGGAATATAATTTTCTATATTTCCTCTGTTTGCTTCTTTCCCATTTTCCTTTGTGGGTATGTGGAATATTTTGAGAAGGTCAAAATCAATTCTCCTTCAATCTTCCACAAGTGCCTTACTTGACTGATCCTTAATAATAATTACATAATTTATTAGATATTTTATTTATTTACAGAGCTGTGAAAAGTGACAACTATCGAATAAAGAAGGAAGATGTTCAATTGTTGGCTCCAATCACCCAACCTGATAAATTAATTTGTATTGGAATGAATTATCAAGACCATTGTGCAGAAGGGAATGTCAATGTTCCAGTTGAACCAGTTATCTTCAGCAAGTTTTCAAGTTGTATTATTGGACCTCATGATGATATCCCTTACCCAGAAGAAACAGAGGTATAAAATCAAATACTGAGAATGTTTTTAATCTGACAAATTAAATATAAGATTTGTTCAGAATATAATCTTCTGGCAGTAAGACTTCTGATCTGGAGATTGGAGGTTTTCAAGAGCATAGAATCATCTCTTAATTGCTGTTGTTCTCATGTCTATTCTGACCAGCTCAGTACTACCTCTTAGGGTCCCAGTTATGGGTAAATAATGAACCCCTAAACTAAAATCAAAACACTAGGAAAGTATAAAAATATATTTTTTATAGCAAAAATACTAGCAATACATTTATATTTACACTATTTTCATTGTGTGGACTGTTGTCCTCATCTTTGTTGTAATATTCCCAACATTTCAGCCTTTGTATGCTTTGGCCTTCTTCAGGTGATTGGAATTTTGAACTGAACTCTTTATTTCATCCACTGAGGTAGATTGTTCTAGTTCCATGTGCCATGGCACTTCCAGATGTCTCAGTATCAGTTATCTCCCTTTAATTCAACTCTCTAAATTTTTATTCTCCTCAGCTGTAGCCAGGTATTGAACTCACAACTCTTTGTGTCAAGTCACTGGATGCAACCACTAGTTCCCATATTGTATTCATATCTTTGCTTGGTCAGCTTAGGAGATGTTTGTGGCCTAGCATATGCATTGATTCCTTAAGTTTTTGTATTCTCCTGTGATGCTCTCTGTCTATTATTTCAAGCTCATCCCACATGGGGTGGTGATCTCCCTTTTCCCTCCATATTTGTTAAGTCACACCTGATTTTTCTATTTCCCCTAGTGTTACAGCTTCATGGTATTCCTGCAGTCTTATCTTAATGGGGTGAAATGACAAGTTCAGTTTAAAATTCCAATCACCTGAATTTGCCATCATGACAATCTATTTCAATTTCATTTAAGTTGTGTGTGTATGTACATTTGCAAATGCATATTTATATTTTAATTCAATCACAAACCTAAAAATATTACTATGAAATTGAAAGGTAAATAAATTCTTTATAATAACTAAATATTTATTATTATTACCAAATAATTTTTGAAAAATCTTGCAAGTATCTGATTTTTTTAGGGTTTTAAAATATTAAAGTTTTTTATTCTTGTCTCCAACTTTAATTTTATTACTCAGACCAAGTTAGGTGTTGTCCAAACTGAGTGGGAGGGAAATATATTATTCCATGATCTTGTTTCAAACATAATCAAATTGTGTATGTATGTGTGTGTGCTTGTAAGTTAAATGGCATAAACACATGTAAGTTATTTGCACAACACAGACAAACACATACATGTATGCACAATTACATGAAGATAGTGTGTGTGATGGAGAGATAATCAGCTGTGTTTGTATAATATAGATTACAGCAGCCAAACATTGAGGCAGTTTTCCATTCTATTTAGATAGAATTTTAGAGTTTTTGATAAAAAGAAAGCTGAGAAACCTGAAATGATATCTTCAATATTAATATTATTATAATATTTAATATTATTAATGTCATGATAATGAAAAATAAATTCTATGAATTGAAACCTTTGATAATTCAAATATATGGGATTTGATGAGTAAAGAGCATAAGCTAAGACTTTATTTGCTCCTGAATTTGTTTTACTAATTCTGGCTTTGTAGTATTATGTAGGAGAAGGATATACTTTCTGTGCACCAAAGTTGCGCATATCTGATGTTATTTGTTTATAAGAAAAAATCTATGGAAAATGATATTTCAAATTTTTGTTAAGAAACTTTCTTTTTGCTGATTTCTTCTACTACTGGCAACTTTAAATATACTTCCAGACTCAGGGTCTTCTCAAATCTTAAATACTCACTAGCTTTTGTCGAAATTTATTATTTTTATTTCTACAGTTGAATATTCTGGGTATTTAGTGAGATAAGGCACACTTCTAATTACTTATCTGATATGCTTACACCATTGCTAGACTTGATAAGAATTTAGAAAGATTAAGATAAGGTGCTGTGTACTAATTTGGGTCATCTTAATTGGTGGTCAACAAGAATAAATTTCATCTATAATCAGGCTTCATGAATGAAGATTTTAAAGTGGGTTGAAGAATCTTAAGAATCTTAGATATATAAATATTAATTAACATGCACATACTATATTTAAAATTTGCTCTATTTATGGGGAAAAGTGTTCAATATGAGATAAATTGTTGATATTGACAGTTTGGGCACTGCTTGATGACTGTCAGTTTTATGCTTTTATATATACAGGGTGATTGAAAAGTAATTCATTATTTTATGTATGAGTGACCAGCTAGGAGTCCTGACTTAACAACCTGTGACTTTTTGGGGGGGAGGGGGGAGTTGGTTAGAGGACAAAGTTTACTATACCAAACCAAGAGTTTGTAAGAACTTGGAGGGTGAATAGAAGAAATTATGTCTTCTATACTACAAGAGTCCCTGGTGAAATCAGTTGACATGATTCCTGGGAAAGCTCAAAAAGCTGGTAACAAAATCTGGTGCCCATATTCAATTTTAAATAAAACCTCATGCTAAAAGCTTTCCTCCATATACATTTCTTGTAAAAATTATAGTTAATAAATAAATTATAAGTATTTTAAAATGGGGAGTTACTTTACAATCACCTGGTGTGTGTGTGTGTGTGAGAGAGAGAGAGTGGGAGAGAGTGTGTGTGTGCAGGTTCAAGATTCTTGAACACATTTCTATTAAAATTTTGTATATAAGATATATCACATCATAAAACAGTCACAAGAAGTAAGATAAAGTCCACAAAAAGAATTTATGCAAAATACATCAATTAATATCATCTAAGTTGTATTAATTTAATTTTATTTCATTTTACATGAATTTTTCAGGAACTTGATTGGGAAGTGGAACTGGCATTTGTCATTGGAAAAGAAGGGAAAAAAATTGCTGTAAGTATTTGAGGAAGATTTTCAGTAGATTCCTTCCTATCATACATTACACTTGTTATAATTGTATTCAAATTGTTCTTGACTTTAAATCAAAAACATTTGATATGACTTTTCATTTACAATTTATATCTGCAGGTTTTTGTCTGTTCAAAATCTTGCCAAACTGCTACTCAGCTTTGCTATTGTCTTCTAGGGTAAGGTTATTGTTTTCTAGGGTAAGGTTATTGCATGCCAAATGAGTGTTTGAACTATAAGAAAAAAGGCAAAACAGGAAAATATTTCTATGTTATTGCTACTCTGATTACTGCTTCAAAAGAACTAAGAAGATATAAAAGGAGATATTTACAAAGAGTGACATTTACAAGGTAATTCGTAGCATTATAATATTTGATAAATATGATTACTGAAATGATAATAAACATTGGATGAAATAAAAAATTTTCCAGTGGATGTTTTTGCAACACTCAATGACATATAATTTCTTTTTTCTTTTCAAATAGAAACCACTCATAGTTAAAAACTAAAAGAAGTGTATATTATAGAATTAGCCCACCTTGTCCACCAGGAGACTTCTTTTATTGGCCACTAGGTGGGGTTGTAAAAAGCAGTATAAAAGGAAAGGGTAAAAATCTTTTCTTTTCTTTCACTCTTCAACTATAGGATACCATAGTTACAAGGTGTCTTATTTCCCCTCTAGAGAATTTTTTAGTCAGACCCCATACAACACAATATTATCACTACACTTTCTACTGTGTGAAAAAAAATCTGATATACCCATAACAATATCGCCACTACAACTTGTTACATAAATATATATCTTTCTTCAACACAAGAAAATATCCCCGTTCAACCAAAGAAGATAATGCCACTACAAATTGATGACTCCCTTAACAAACTGGTAATCTAATACCATTGTACTAGCATTTTTATTATTAAGTGATTTAGTGATTCACTTTTTTGACCTCTTATCCCCACTAAATATTCATTATGCCGTTTTAAAGATTTGCATTAATTTCTGAATTCCAGTTGATGATTTTCCGGCTTACAAAAGGATAACAAAATTTATACGTTATTTTTCTTATTTAATTTCAACATTTTTTCTTCACATGTTTTGCACATTAACAAAATATATAAGCTTTGAATATAAATGACTTAAACAGTAAATTCACCAAAATATGAGCTTAGATAAAGAAAACTAAGTTCATCTCTGATTTTATTAAAACTTCAAAATTTATTTTTATCAGTGTTTAACTTAAATCCATTTATTTTTTGTAGCATCAAAAAAAGAATTATTATGAATTTAAGATGAAACAGATTTCCATTGTTTTCATTGATGATTTTACTTACTTGGTTGATGATTATTTTAATTCAGGAATAAAAATAAATATATTAATTTTGGAATTCTTTTGAGATACAAGAAATTATCTTGATGAATTTACTTACTTGGTTTTATGTTTATCATTATTTTAATTCATGAATAAAAAATATATTGATCATTGAATTCTTTCAACTTATCTTGATGCATTCAATTTTTGATCTCCTATGTATATTCTTTATTTTCTTCTTCATTTTATCAGGCTAAAGATGCTATGTCTCATGTATTTGGTTATACTGTGGCACATGATGTCAGTGCTAGGGACTGGCAGATGAAAAAGAATGGAAGACAATGGCTTCTAGGTAAATCTATGGATGGGTTCTGCCCCCTTGGACCCTGTATAGTTATGAAGGAAAATATTATGAGTAAGTGTTTTACTTAAGCTTTTGTATTTGTAAAAAGGTGTCATGAATGTTTGTGTATTCTCTTCATTTTAGGTTTTTTTAAAATAAATGTTTGACTTAACATATATATAAAATCATTTGTTATTACTGAATTGATAGGAAAATCATCTTCATGTTTGCTAAAAGATGTAATATACAATTTTTTACTACAGAAGTCGTTCTTAGTATTTTTTTAATGAAATGTCACAAATATCAGTAAATTCAGTTAAGATAGCAGCATTTTCATAAGAAATGTTCATTATTTTTATTGTTCAGATACAAATTTATTTACTGAGAATCTTGTTTTCTAGGCAGCTCTATACTTACGTGTTAAAATAATTTTATTTAATTTTTTTTAATAAATGTACAACCAATACAATGCCCAAGAACTACTTTAGGTAGAGGGTTACTAAGTGAGATTGAATGGATGCAGGTGGGGGAGTAAATGCACATTATAAAGTTACATTTGATATGTAATGGTTCACCCTAAGACTTGAAAAGGTCAAGATTGTATAGTTCAGGGAAGCATCCTCTAAGGTGTCTGTTCCATAAAGTAGCAGCTTTTGGGAAGAAATTGTCAAACAGAATATCAAGTGATTTAGGGTTGTTTGTCCTGGTGTATATGGCATCAAAACATTTCCTATAGAAATAGCAGTGAGAGTAGTGAGGAGGGGCTTGTGACATCTTATTTGTATGAGAGATGTTATAGGTTGGAAAATAATTAATCATCTGCAAGACTATGTAAACTTTTTTGAACTTTCTCACGGCTGGAAAGAGAGGCAGCAGCAATACTTCATTTTTGGTTTGATCTGAATTTTGTAAATATACTGCCTGTTATGTTCTATGCTAACAGTTTCCTTTCTTGCACTTCTCACTTGTGGAATTCTCTTCTGGCTTCTTGCTTTCCAATCAACTTTAATCTTCAAAATTTTAAATGCAATGTTAATTGCTAACTTCTGTCTTCTTAATTTCCATTTTTTTTTATTGTTGTCCCTCCTTAATAATGTTTTTCTTTTCCTTATATTATTTCACATTCACTAACCCCTTTTGTCTTAGTGGCTTTATTGCTTGCTTAGGTTGAAATGATAAAAAATGTAGAGTCACATACTTTCTGGAGTGGTATAAGGACTGGCTACTTTTTATAGTGTCTTTAACAATGAATTGTATAGATGTGTCCCACTTGAGGACTGGCATGTACTTGGGTCTAAATAGATGCTCAAAAGAAGAACCTTCATGAATGGTGAAAATTTAGCATCAGCTTGGTAATGATAAAAAAATTACTTGCTTGATTTTGAAGTCATGAAAGTCACAATCTAGTTTTCTCCCATTAGGCTGTTAGAGCTTGTTCAGATGGGGCATTGGCTGCTCGGCTCTGATCATCTAAATTTTTAGAGATGCACACATACAATATTTATTTACTAACAATCTGAGAATGTTCTTAGGCAAAACATTAATATGAATCATGAAGAGGGTAAAATTGAGTAGTGGGTGTTGTGTGACACTTCCATTGATCTCATAAGGCTTCAAAAGTTTTGCTATTGACAATGAGCTTCAAGGAACTACCTGATAAGAAGAACTTAATGATTGTAAGGACTCTGTGGTAAAAATAAGAATTATTCTGTACTAATTCTATGAACATTATATATTATTAACATTAAGAGTTGTTTCTCCTTACTCTTCACAAATAAAATAAATACATCCCATACTCAATTTCTTCTTCTTCTTCTTTAACACTCATTGTATGATCTATGAGGAATAAAACTTAACATGTCAAATATATTTCTATTTTGTTATTTGCAACAGACTATTCCAGAGATTCTCTATCTGGAGAATTTGTGTAGTAATGCTCTATGCCACACCATGTCAAAATTTTTTATATCATATTTGAAACCTTTTCACTAAAAAGCATGAGCAATGATATCCATTTGACATTCTATTTCTAATGCAGTATTAATTTATTAATGCAGAAACTAATTACTGTAAATTATTACATATTGAAAAATATACTGAAGATTATGTTATTTGCATAAAATTGCTTTCACTTAAAATGCCATTTGAAAAACTGCTTTGTTGATAAATTTTATATATGATATATAAAATTTATCAACAAAGCAATTTTTCAAATGCTTAAAATAAAAATGGAATAGATATATATATCTATTCCACTTTCATTTTAAACATTTGAAAAACTGCTTTGTTGATAAATTTCTCACATGATTTGCTCTAAAGTGTTATTCTTATTGAAACATGATTTGATTTCCAATACTGAAGCTAAAGGTTTATTTTGTGGTCACCTGTAATGTACTGTTCATGTATATAATAGAATTGTTCAACTCATTGTTATTCTACAGATATAAATATTTTTTCAAAAAGTCTTTGTATTATAGAAAAATATTTAAAAATAAAAATAAGGCTACAAAACATTTGTATTAAAAGGCAGGAATCATTGGCATAACAACAAAGAAGGTAAGAAATGATAAACAACATACATTTGTAGGGTTTTAACATAATTATTTATATTTATTGTGATCATGTGACAAGTAAAGGAAGTAGATATATGGGAAACTATATCAGAGCGAAAAAGTGAGCCGATGCAGTTAAAAGTATTAAAAATATTTTTTTATGTTAATGTTAAGTTGTTTTAATAAAGATAGTTATGGAGACAATGCCAAATACATTTTATGTATTGAATTTTATATTAAAATTAGAATCCTTTTTTTTTTTTTTATAGATCCTGAAAATCTTGGAATAAGATGTTCGGTAAATGGAATCATTAAACAAGAAAGTAACACATGTAATCTTGTTCATGGAATTGAGAAATTAGTTGTTTATCTTTCAAGGTAAGTTAAACATTGAGTGTTCATTGTATTTTCCATTTAAAATGATTTAATTCAGTTTCATTTTCTGTTTACAGATGTAATTATTAAAACACAGGAACTACGTTTTCTGTAAATTTTCTATCTACTTGTAATGAGAAACAAACATGTTAGGAGCCTTAGTTGAAGCTTTATTCAACTGTATAATGTTCAGTCGTGAGTGATGTACCTCAATGAGATCGCTAAAAAATACCATAGCATGATGAAAAAGAGCCAAACTTGACGAAAACAAAACTTTTTCGTCTAAATGTTTATATTATTATTAAGAGGAAAGATCAAAGTATTTTGGGATATTCTTTTATATTTTTAATCTTCCTAGCATGTCCAAATTTTCGTTAAAAATCTTTTTTTGAGTCAGCAAAATTGACAGATAATCAATCATGTCATCTATTTTTTTCCATTTTATAAAAAAATGAAAATCTCAGTTTGAAATTCTTTTAAAAATCAATTATAATTTTTTCAAAACTTATTTTAAGAAAATCAGAAATTATAATGTTTATTTAAAATATTTTGAAACAAGCATTACTTAGTTTCTGCGCGGAAAAGATGTAGTTTGAAAATAAAACAAAGCAAGTCATAAGATTTCGCGTCGCTTGACATTTATCACAAATGACAATCTCAAAACGTATTCACAAGTTACGTGAGGATAATTTATTCTGCAGAAGTGAAATTATTTAGATTTAAGTGAACAAATTATTTACCTCGTTATTTTTAAGGAAAACTTTCAGCGCCCTAATTTTTTTTGTACTTAGCTTTCACATTTACGATGCTTTATGGAAAATATATTATAAAGAAATTAAAATAAAACTGTTCAGAGTGAAATGAAATTTCATAAGAAAGGTATCTAATTAATTTATAGGTACCTTTCTTATGAAATTTTATCAGAAGTGTACATAAAATACTATAATTTTATGTACATTTACTACATTTTACTGTGTTATCTGTATTTCCATTCATTTTATTATTAATTTTGGTATTTCATTAATGGAAAAATGTTATAACTGAGATTAATATAAAAATAAGATCATATAAATTTCATAAGATGATACTGATACTTGTAGGTACCCTTTTCTGTTGAAATTGAAAAATCAAATTAACTTCTCCACTCGTGTTTCGTAAAAATAAAGGCCTTAACAGCAGAGAACAAGGCTTAACACAAATAACGCCACTTAATTGTATTCTTGTTGGCTTTCAGTACTTTATAATTACAGCCGTATTATAAACACAAAATTACATTTCTTAATTACTGCGGGTCTTCTGATTAGTCAAAACGATACAATTTACAACGCGCTAAAAAGATCTCAAAAGGACATTTACGAAACTGAATGCGGCTTTTAACTAATTTTGGAATATTTTAATAACTTAAATGTAAAAATCTATTATAATTAAAGGAATAACAAATAATTGTATTAAAAATTCATTTTTCATCGAAAAAATTTTTTGCTTTCAGAAAATATTGTTCATATTCATAAAAACAACTAAAAGCAAATAAAATCATCTGAAATTAAATAATTACTTTGTTTGATTGAGTTTTGTATGTTACAATTCAGAGCTGATTTTCAGGTAGTGGGTGGGGTGGGTCCAATTAAAAAAAAAATACATGATTTACTTTCCTCAAAGCCTTGTGCTTTTAACTAATATAATCACTAAACTGAATACAACTGAATTTCTAGAGTTTTCATAAAATTAGTTATGGGGGATGGAGGTGATTAATAAATATATATATTTTTCCATGATTTTAAAAAAGAAAACATTTATAATAATTTCCATCATTTGTGAATAGTTTCTGAAACTACCTACATCCAACAATTATTTTTATTTTTGCAAGAAAAAAAAAAAAAAACCGCTAAAAAGTTATGTTATTTTACCAGTTCTCATGAAGGTACCTATATTTATCCAAACGACTGGATTCTTGGCGAATTTGTCCGGAACGTCACTGCTGTATCTGATCAGGGCTTCGAGCGCTGCAGGGTGTGTGTTGCTCGGAATAGCCTAGTTTCTTTTTAGCAAAATAGTATTTGACTCTGAGAGCCACTTTGTAAGAGAAGTCCAGGCAGATCTTCGTCTTGGGAATTTAAAAATCTCTCATGAGGTGTCACATTCATTCTGGTGCACAATAGAGTTTTGATCGCGTACAGAGCCTCAGGCAGCGGCTCTTCCCAGTGTGTAATTTGGCACTTGTGATTGGCAGCCGCTCGTTGTACGGTCCTCCATTTAATCGCATTGTAGCATTAGCATAAACTGGAGATTATACGACGTGGTTTGACTCACAGCCACGTTCTTTTCAATTAGGATTTTTTAGTTGTCCCGACATGAAAGAGGTTTCCATATCAATGAGCTGGTACACCGAAAAATTGAAAATAAAGAGCATAGACATTGTATCCCGTTTCCGTTGAAAAAGCTGGACAGGGAAAAGCGAATGGGAACTTAAAGTATTCATAGATTACCGTTAGAATTTATTTATTTCTAGTCTTGCTTGGTAGCGATCCCTAGAAATATAAGTCAAGCCTTTCAGAGGGTCGCGTGGCTTTTACAAGAGTTCCTGATTTGGGTGGGTAGAACTGCGGTTTGGTTACAGTTGTTCCTAATCCGCCTGACTTTCTCGATGGAGAAAGATAGGTTTTGACTACGTATCACATATAGCATTCTGGCGATACCCGGGTGACACAGTTCTTTATGCAGTTTCAGGAGATCTTCAATGCCTTTTACTGATCCACACATTTCTTGAAAGAGTGTCAGTCACTGCATTTTCTTTGCCAGGACGACAAACGACGTCAAATAAAAAGCAGGACATCTCAATTCTCCATCTGGCTTGTCGCCCTAGAGTTGTACATAAATGAAACAGACTTTTGGTCGGTGACTAGTCTGAAAAGTCAGCCGATCAAGTAATGTTGTCATTTCTTTAAGGCCTCCACAGTTGCATAAGTCTCTTTATCGATGAATGTCATCGTTCCGACCACGACAGTGTTCTAGAGAAGAACGCTCCCAGGCGGCCAGATTGTCTCACTGAGGCTGCAATATACTGTAGTCAGAGGTGTCTGTTTCTGCCACAAGGGGAATAGAAGGATCTACGGCCGTGATAGCAAAACTGGTGATATCCCTTTTTAGACCCTTAAAGGCAGGAAGAGGAACAGGAAAACTGGTAATTTCTGTTAACGAGTGTATTTTTTCAGAAAATGCGGCTACCTATGGGGAATAATGTGCGTACATACCCATGGATCGCTGTTAGGCAGATATAGGGACCTGTAATTCTAATAGTGACTTCAGCCGTTCAGGATCTGGCGCTATTGTTCCTTGGTTTATGACGAGCACTTTTCATTGTTTAAAGTATGGTTGTATTTTTCAACCGTGGCTAACTTTCAAGCCGATTGCTAGTGAAAAAAAAAAAAAGAAAAAAAAAGAGCAACTTCTAACTACCATCCCATGCACACGGACATGAAAAACTGCCAACAAATATTATTGGCGTCTCTGCAAGAGCGTACTGAACAATTGCAAACCCTCTATACCTCCTTTGTTCAACCAGTTCGAAGTCCTGACCTCCTCTGCCGACAAGGCTGAATGCTTTGCTTGGAAATTTTCATTCAACTCTTCCGGCGTACCCATACCCAACTTGAGTGAGTTACACATAACCCCGTCTTTGGTATTGGGCATTATCTCCAATTTAGACCCCAACAAGGCTAGTGGTGGGGATGGGATACCAGCCATTGTCTTGAAGAAATGCGCGCCTGAACTGGCGCCCGCCCTCTCTAAACTATATAACTACTGTCTCAAGGAATCTTGTTTTCCTGGCTGCTGGAAGTCCTCTTCGATTGTTCCTGTCTTCAAGAACTCTGGTGACCCCTCTGACCCTTCTAATTACCGTCCTATCAGTCTCCTACCCCTCTTCGCCAAAGTCTTCAAAGCCCTAATCAATACCGAAGTGGTTAACCACCTTACATCCCATAATCTGCTCTCAGACAAGCAATATGGCTTCCGCTTTGCCCGATCTACAGCTGATGTGCTTACACGGTCAAACAACACGCATCTCATCTATGCTGCTTTTGCTTGACCCTTTCTCTCCTCCAGACCATTACGTATGACTTTACCTCAATCGGCAGACATCAATAATTTTTTTCCACCAAGACGAAAAATACGATGTTCATCTTACAAGTTTGGAGTAAGCAAAACACGGCTCATTTTCTTCAAGAGCACACGAGAAAATACCATTCAAACACTACGTAAGATAACTCCATTTTCAACTTTAAACAGCACTATTTCTCCTAGGCTCATCAGATAAAGTGTGAAATAATTCCAAAGCCGACTCACTGACCTTTCTCACTTCAAAGATGTTAACACGAACAAAAGTAAGAAATCTGCAAGTACGATTTAATAATAGAAGGAGATAGATATGTCTCCATAAAAATCGACATAATATCATTTATCTTAAAGTTCTCGCAAACATGTATTCGACACTCGGTAGAAATTTCACCAACATCAGCTCGACAACTTTACAAATTAACGCTTCTTCTGATAAAATTTTCCCATCATCATCATCCACGCACAACAAACAAATCTGGTTTTCCAGACAAAATCAATTCAACGTGGAGCATTGGAAAAACATCAAGATTTTAATATCAACCGCTGAACGCTCTTTTTCTACATTTCCAGTACATGCTACGACTCTAACGCACTAGAGAATTATATTGCACCCTGATGTCACTGTACTTCAGACAAGTACATTTTCATCGACATGCTTAAATACGCATCGCAACCACACTGTTCGACTCTTTTTCTTTTCATCCCTCTTTTTCATTTCTTCCTCTTCAGTCTTCGTTCTGACTTTTTTCTGACATGTGGTTGCCGCCCGACATTTTTCTGATACTACGGCTTTTCTTTCGTTATTTTAAGACTGATTTGAAAATTTTTTTTTGATTTTTTCTTTTTCTTTTTTTTACCCTCCCCTTTTTTAATTTTTTTACTTCTTATTTTTGTTCTTTTTCTTTTATTATTTGCTTTCTTTTTTCTTTTAAATTACCTTTTTATTATATTTTCTTTTTTTTTTATTTCGTAACGCCTGCTAGAGTTTTATTTATATGTTTATTTTTCTACGACAGACTTTAATTCCTTCCTTTTTTTATTTGTTTTTTTCCTTTCAAATATCTTTTAAGTCTTCCGTGTATTATTTTATTTTAAAACCCTTTTGTGCCATATTCGTTCTAATATTTGTATTTATATTGTCGAATTTGTCCTTTTATTTTCTTTTGTTTATTTGTTTTTCCGGTTGATTCGTTCTTAGCGTCAGCCATTTTTGTTTTGTGATTAGCTCAGTGTATTTTCGTTGTTTCGTATTTTCTTTGTATAACGTTTTCCTTTTTCTTTGTATAGCGTTTTCGTTTTATTATTTTCGTTTTTGTGTTTTAAATTTATTGTTTCACCTCTAGGCGAACCTTTGCTTTTGTTTTTCATCTATATTTTTATTGTACGTTTTAAACTTGTCTCGCCTTAGGCGAATTTCTTTTTTTCTCGTCAATTTTTGTACGTCCGTCCTTTTAGTATTTTTCTTTTTTGTTGTTTCGCCTTTAGGTGAACCTTGTTTCTTTTGTTTTCATCTCTCATTTAATTTCTGTTAAACCTTTGTGTATATTTATTTATCTGTTTCTTGTTTTTGTACATTTTTGACTTGCTGTCTCGCTTTCGAGCGAGCCCTGTGTTTTTCTTTTGGTTTATTTGATTTTTTATCTGTCATCTGCTGTTTTTGTCTGTTTATTTTGTCTTGAATTTTTAGTTTCGCCCATAAAAGCGGAACATGTTAATTATTCCCCCCTTTTCTCCCCCCTTCCCCTTGAAAATGGAAAAGAAAGAAAAGAAACTACCTTCTTTCTTAATTTTAATATACAATATACGAGGTCCCTCCTCAGACTATCGGAGAACATCTGGCGGCTTTCTTTTCATTATGAGGAAATACTAGGTGCTTCCTGCGATAGCTTGACCGGGGGACGGAGTTTCGACATAATGTTAGACCGAAAAGCCTTCCTCTTCATCCCCAACTGTCTGGAAGTAGGGGGCCTGAAGCTGCTGGTCATTGTTACCGGCCGCAAACCGGTGTGTTGGAAGTGTGGAGAGGCTGGTCAACTCTCCTCTTCCTGCCCAGAGAAGAAGGCCTCTGGAAGTCAGCCGCAAGTCGACCAAAATCTCCCTCTGACCGCATCTTCAGATACCACTACGCCTGTAATGGGCATGCTAGCTTCCAGAACCGGAGTCGTGAAACCGCCGGTTGGGTCAACGTCTAAGCCCCTATTCCCCGAAGAGCTTTCGCCTGCTGCTAGTGAGGTTGTGGAAAAGGGTGAGGAGGAATGGCAGGTTGCTGGCAGGACCAGAGAGAAGCACAAGACACTGACAGTCCCACTCCCTCTGTCAACATTAAGGGCGATGCCCCGGCCTCTAAACTTACCACAAGAGAATTGCAGAAGTACGATCCATCCTTCGAAAAGATAGAGAAAATGAAACAATTAAAACAAAAATTGGATAAACAAAAGACATCTTCACCTAAAAAAGCCACACCCTCCACCTCCTCTGCCCCACATTTAAAGACCTCCCTTGTTAAAAAAAGTCATTCCCTCCACATCTTCTGCCCAACATTCACCAGTAAAATCTGCCCATCCATTATCCCCTCTCAGTAGAGACCCCAGCCCTTGCAAACAATACTACACACCTCACTGCTCTCCCAGTTCTCCCCCCATTAAAACACCCGAAATGCCCCCTCCTCTAAACAAAAGACAAAGAAATCCGTCACAGGACGCAAAAGACAAAAAAAAAATTTAAAAAAATGCCCAAACACATATATAACTCAGGGGAAGATGTTTGCCGCATTTCCCCAGTACAAGCAGAAAAGGCCAGGGACTATGGGAATGGGATCAAAGATTTAAAGTATCTCCTCTCTGTCAAGCAATATGCCGACGGAGACATCGAAGATTCTAAAATTTTCCACAAGCCGATAGAGTTTTGATAGTGATTAGAACTGGGACGGGAGCTCGACAAGCATGGGCTATGCTTGATGAGGCAATTGCTTCTTTTATGATATCCCCACCGATAGCCATAGTGCAACACGATAAATTAAAAGAAATGAAACAATTTTGTGCTGGGAGGGTCACTGTTTTTGTTCACCCCTTTCTATATAGAGCACTAAAGTTGACTTTCCCGTGGGACATAGGCGATCTCTCCCAAGACGACACCATCAAGACTGAGATGGGCCACGGGTCGATGGAGGAGGCTGTCGGTATCCTGACCCCGTCCATGTTTAATTCAGGTAAGCAACCCTAATCGGTTTGATAATGTCTCTCTGGTTAGCTAGTTTGAATGCCCGAGGCCTGAGGGCGGAGTCTCGCAGGGCGAGGCTCTATCGTGACCTTCAGCGTCTCGGGGTGGATGTATGTTGCGTGCAAGAGACCCGTTTTCCTTCCCGTGATCATGAGAGCATTCTGTCTAGGGGTTTTTCCCTCTATTTAGCATGTTTTGATGGATGCTCGAGGGGTGTCTCTTGGCTGGTGAGCAAGTCTTTGAAGACTGCGTGTGCTCTTGTCTTCGTAGATCCAGCGGGCAGACTTTGCGTGCTGGATGTTATCATAAAGGATAAGGCTCTTCGTCTCATTGGGGTTTATGCGCCCAATAACCATTCTGAGCGGCCTGCTTTCTTTCGGCAGATCGAGCCGTTCTTGACGACATCTCGTCGGGTAGTTTTAGCGGGGGATTGGAATGTCGTCCTTGACACCGATTTAGATCGTATAGGGCCAAATACGGGTACTAACAACCGGGACGTGAATCCATTTCGGGAATTTATCAACGGGTTTGATCTTGTCGATAAGTACCGAAATGAGCACCCTCGGGAAGTAGTTTGAACTCGGACATAAATAATGGCAACTTGGCTCCTGGGATGCTTGCTAGCTACCTCGACCGAGTCTTAGTTAGGAGAGTCGATGTAGGGCTCTTAGAGTGTCTAAGTTTCCATTATATAGTTTATTCGGATCATAGGCTTGTCCGGGTCCGGGTAAACTTAGATAAGCCTAAGGTTAGGTTGGCTGGCTACTGGAAATTAAACTGTTCATTATTTGGTGAGCGGGATTTCCGGGACCAGCTGCTACTAATGATATAGAGGGAATTGACGGGGGCTGTGGTGGGAAATGCCTGGTGGGATAAATTAAAATCGAAAATTAGAACGTTTGCTGCTGATTTTAGTCGTCGACTCAATCTAGATAGATTAGTGGCGCAAACAGCTTTAGAAGAAAAAGTTGATCGGGCAGTTAAAACCCGTGATAGTGGGGAAATAGCCTTAGCTAAGGCAGAGTTGTCCTCGTTGCTTATCAAGAAGGATCAAGCTCTGGTAGTTAGAGCTAGGTTAAATAGAATGTCCCCTGAGGCAACGAATATGGCTGCTGAATTGCGTGCAGAGGAGAATCGGAGCGCGTCTCGGCGACATATCACGTGCGTCACATTGCCGGATAAGCGAACGGTGACTACAAACGAGGGCATATGTGAGGCTTTTCGTGAGTACTTTCAGGAACTTTTCATCAGGGAGTCCGGTCTGAGCCCTGTTCAGTTCGACGCCTATTTAGCTGACTTTCCCTGCCTTGAGGCAGCTGAAGCGGCTAGGTGCGAGGGTCCCATTACGGAGTCGGAAATCTGGGAAACGCTGAAACAGGTTGGCCTGGACAAATCTCCGGAATTAGATGGTCTTCCGTACGAAGTGTACTTAAGGCAGTCGCCCGTTTTTGTTCCCTTGCTGGCACTGATTTTCGGCAACTGGATGAAGCAGCGGTCTATACCCCAACGGATCACCAGGGGCGTAATCAAGTTGTTACGTAAGGACAAAAACGGTGGGGATGGGTTAGATAACTTTCGCCCTTTAACTATGCTAAACACAGAGTTAAAGGTTTTGGCTAAGGTCTTAGCGAACCGTTTGCAGGTTGTCCTCTCTAGTCTGATTGGCTCCGAACAGACTTGTGCTATAAAGGGCAGGACTATTCAGTACAACCTTCATATGGTGCACTTGATCATCGACCAAGTCGACAGTAAAGCCGCGCCGATCAATTTAGATCAGTCCAAGGCCTTCGATAGGGTTGACCATCGCTTTCTCGAGACTGTCCTTTCGGCGGCCGGTTTCGGGCCTTACTTTCGCACCTGGATCCGATTTCTATATGCGGCCCCGGGTGCGTTGGTGGAGGTGAACGGAGTACGATCGCAGCCTTTCGTATTGTCTCGCTCCATTCGTTAAGGTTGTCCGCTTTCGCCTTTGCTTTACGTTCTTGCTTTGGAACCTTTCCTTCGCAAGTTAAAGACGAATCCGGTCCTACGCGGAATTTCCCTACCTGGTGCCACCCTTTTGCCCAGGTATTCCGTCTATGATGACAACTTTTCGGTTCTTGTGTCGAGCAGAGCCGAGATTGACGAAGTCAGCAAAGAAATCAGTGGTTATGAGATTGTGACAGGGACCAAGATCAACCGCGATAAGTCTGTTGGCTTGTGGTTGGGTGCGTGGAGGGGATTTTCTCTTCCCGGACCATTCCTCTGGACGGATGGGTCGGTCAAGATTCTCGGCGTCTGGTTCGGTCCTGATCTCCAGTTGGAAATGAATTGGTCGGAGGTACAAGGGAAGGTCGAGATCGCAATTAATTTGTGGTCTCGGAGGAATCTTTCCTTTAAGGGGAGGGCGGAAGTATGTGTTTCACACATCTACCCGATTCTCCTTTACCGACTCTCTGTACTTCCACTTCCGTCTGACACTTTACTGGCGTTAGTGTGGCTCTTGCTCTCCTTCTAGTGAGGAGGCAAGGCCACCAGAGTCTCTCGGGAGATCTGTTGCCTTCATCCATCTGAAGGCGGTCTAGGTATGCCTAGCATTGAGATTCGTCAATATATGCTTCGCATCGGGTTCCTGGATCGAATGTGTCGCGAATCGGATGAAGTGGGCGCCTTCTGGAAGGAAGACATCCGTAAGAACTTCCCATCTCTGAGAAGTGTGCACTCGTGCGAGGAGGAGGCCCATCGTTTACCCCGAGTCGAGTGCTCTTTCTACCGTGAATGTCGTCGTGCTCTTAAACACCTCTTAGGGGCGTCGGATGGCCTCTCCAACGTCCAGGCGTTGTCTCGTAAGGCATTATATCAGGCGTTAGTTAGGGGGGCGTTCGTGATGGACTGATTACGAAGCAGGATTCGGAGGTTTTTGTATATTATTTGAATTGTTTGCGACGATGGATTTCTCGCCAATTAAATCATTAACCTTTGCATTTGTTTTTGTGTGAATAATTCATGAATCTATAAAAAAGATGATGTCTGTGTTTCTGTGAGTGTATGTATGCTCTTTATACATGTCCACATTTCTAGACCGATTTCCATGAAATTGTACACACATGTTGCAAATTTACAAGTTAGGTCAAGACCAACATTTCAATCTCCAGGCACGCTGGGTTTGGCAGAAAAATTAATAAAACTGAAGGTCAGTATGACTTTTTGCAAAAACCAAGGCAAAATTACATGCAAACAAAATTTTTACTGGATGAGCTGATGTTCTTTGCACTTAATACAAAACATCAGCTCATGTTATGAGGTTTATGTAAAGTGCTTACTAGTTTTCCTGTGACATTAGCTTCACACAAAAGATTGCAAAAAACTGAAAAAACCATGTTTTTCTTATTACTTAAAATAAAACTTGAATAACTTCCTCATTTTTTATCCGATTTTCTTCAAACATGTCACAAAAAATTTGCCAACATGCAAGAAATAAAACAGTGTGGTTTTAGCCCTGCTCACTTTCCTGTGTATAATGAAAAAAATATGAAAAACTGTTTTTTTGGGGCCATAACTGCCTGGTTTTTCATTCAATGCTTTCCAAATTTACCATGTAAATTACATAAGACACACAAATTGCCTTGCATAAATGTTTGGTTTAGATTATTTCAGTTAACTAGGTCCAAAATCGGCTTTTGC
Organism: Acanthosepion pharaonis; assembly: GCA_903632075.3. Classification (NCBI taxonomy): domain Eukaryota; kingdom Metazoa; phylum Mollusca; class Cephalopoda; order Sepiida; family Sepiidae; genus Acanthosepion; species Acanthosepion pharaonis. Next base: position 2,335,870 of record CAHIKZ030001458.1, on the reverse strand, counting down.
CATTTAGCCAATAGTTTCTTCATATGATTCTATCCTAAATTGGCACTCGAACAATCTTTAGTGCAAAGATTGTTTGAGAAAGATTATTGAATCATAAAAAGGGAAAAATTCCTGAAGAACCTCTTATTAATTCCAGCTTTATAGTAAACGTGCAAAGAAGGAGGGGGGTGTTCATGTATTTGAACTTGCAATTGAATCAAACTCTGAAGATTCATCCCCGTTTTTGTTTGATTATTAGATTTGTGAACAATGCCACACTATTTGGAAGTTATTAAGGCCATAGGAAATTTACTGAATATTTAAAACATTGAAACAATTTAACTCTGAGCAATGACCACACAAGAAGGTTTTATCAATAGAATTCCTTTATTAAGAAAATTCAAATACTTGTGAAGGACATACTGTAAAAAAGATGATTTGGGGTGAGTCGCTTAGTATACCAATGGATGATGCATGCAAGCAGGGACACTGGCACACATTTCTAGACAGTGGGTGTGGTTATACAGTTGTAGCCATATACAATATCGGGTACCTTGGCTATAACTGATAATGCTTCATCTAATAACAAAATTCAAGGTATTATCCAGTTGTCAACTATTTTATTAATGTTTATGTCTTTGTTGTTATCACATTTTGATAGTGACCTTCTTCAGATGAAATTTCAAACTAAACCCTTTAGTTAATCTATAGATAGATTTTCCTTGTTCTAGTAGATTAAAGTGTTGGTTCATGAATTTGGTGGTATGGTAATTCTGAGTTCAATGCCAGGTAGTACATACATAAACATATTGAAAACAGGGCAGGCAATAAGTAAAAAGTATTAAAAAGAACAAGATAAGATATTGCTAGACATGGACAGTGGAATGAGAATGCAGTAGTAAAGAAAAGAAAAAAAAAGTCTGTAAACTTATAGTAGCAATAAATGTCTGCAATAGATTTCTTCTGTCTCTTGACTGCAACACTTGTAGCCAAATCACAGTTCAAACAATAGTCCGTCCAACAGGCAACATAGAAATGACAAAATGGGGTCACAAATCAAACCTTCACTTCTCACCAGCAAAAATGCATGTTCATCCACTACACTCAGAAAATCAAATCTGTCCACATAAGTGAAAGAACATTAGCATAGATTCTGGTCCTTAAAGTAGATTTTTGCTAACTATTTTTTGGTAATTTTTCTTTGGCAGATTGCACACAAAACATGAACTTTTTTTCAAGGTAGCTGATTATCTCTTTCACTACAGAGAACAATATATTAAATAAAGGCTTCAGTTCAAGATTCCCAGAAGGTTATCTGCATTGACAGACACCTGAAGAAGGCCAGAGCATTGTGATAATAGCAACAAAGACAAAGACATTCATCTAAATATAAATAATAACTCCTCATCTCAGAAATTCAGTCAGAAAAATTATTTTACTAACATAAGATTTCTTTCTCTGTTGTTAACATTTCTACAGTGTGTTATGTTTATCTCTTTTCTCTTTCTTCTAACTGAAGATTTTTATTATCCTTGTCAATTCTATAGTTATTTACAACTTATGAACACCAAGTATTATATACTTTCCATATAAAAAGCAAGTTCTCAAAGAAGTTTCATAAAGAAACAGTTTTTCATTCTGATGTTCATTGAGTTTTAAGTTATTGCATTTAATCATATTGTAAAATGAATTTTAAAGTATTGCTTATAAAACGTTATAATTATTCCTTTGTGATGTCACTTGAATTCACTATGTAGAAGTGAAATAATTCCAAGTGTGAAATATACATAATAGCTAACAAACTGTTAACAGAAATCAAAGAATACATTTTCATCAGAGTGAGAGCTACAGCTTTCATTGATAATTTCAATTGCTGAATAATTGTTGAGATAGGACCTTAGTTATGAAGCATACTCCCAAGTAGATAAAATACCTCTTCTTTTTTCCATCATCATCATCATCATCATCATCATCATCATCATCATCATCATCTCCTCCTCCTCCTCCTCCTCCTCATGCTCCATCCCCTTCCTCCTCCTTTTTTGCTTCTTGTAAAAGGTAAAAGAAAGAAGACATTGGAGGTGGAATTAAAAGCAAGTAAACAATACTTTCTCATTGTAAAACTAAATAAAATCTGAGAATCTAGGAAATTTTACAAGTCTAAATATGATTAGTAACATAACTGTGATGTTATTTAAAGATCTATAAATATTACAAATGTTTGGACATGGTGAAATATTCTAAGGACATTAAAAAAATTCTGAGTGTCCTAAGCAAGTAACTAAATAAAGCTTGATAGGCAATACAATGTTGAAGATAGGAAAGAATAAAATGATTCTAGATTCAGTAACCACTTGCATTTTAATGGCTTTATTGTCTTGCTTGGGGTGAAATGATTAAAATAAAAATAAGTTAATAGTAATCTTTCTTTGAAAAGGTGAACCAATCCCTAATGTGCTTATTATTTAGTTGATTATATTAGATTATTGGAATTATTTCTTCCTTTTCTTTTTCTGAATTCAATCAGTTTTTTTTTTTGTTTTTTTAACTTTCTATTTTTCATTTAACTTTTAGATTCTTCACTTTGAAACCTGGAGATGTGATTATCACTGGAACTCCTCCTGGGGTTGGTGTTTTTAGGAAACCACCAGAATTTTTGAAGGTAAATATATATTCAGAAATATTCCTGATCAGGAAAGTCTAAACAATAAAAAAAGTAGGCTTGATAAGTTATTTGATAAGTAATGGTTTAAGAATATGATTTATGAATAGCCTTTTATTTAATACAGATATGATAAAAATTGCATAAGTTATTGTTAATTATAGCAGTACTTTTATTCTTAATATTCTATTTTTCGGTGGTGCTAAGAATATTTTTGTTGGTCTTGTGTTTTTATTTTTAGACTAATTTCTAATTCTTGATTTTGTGTTGTCAGTTTTTATTTGCTAATGTATCACACTTTTTTTTTTATAAGTAAAACTTCATGTTAAGATTTGACATGAATTCTTATTATCAGGTATTTGTACATCACTCAGAAGCAGAAAGTTTAATTTCTACTGGACTAATTTTGTCTTTTTTTTCATTGACATATCTTTATTAACAAGAGTTACTTGATATCATATATAATGTTGAGTAATTGTAGACTTCATTCAAGTCCAGGAAAACATATTAACATGAGCAAAATCATTAACATTGCACTCATTACTGGATAAGTGTGAGTTTGCTGAAGTTTAACATATTTCATATTAAAAAAAAACCCAAAAAGACCATTTAATTGTATTATACGTGAAACTAAATGACTGAAAACACTTGTTTTACTTAATGGGCATCTGCCACATATAAAATAGTGATTTCCATATTGCAAATTTTGTGTAAAATACAACATAAGTGAAATGTCTGTTTAGTACTACAAAAGTTTGTTTACAAATCCAAATAAGATAATGTTTTTTTATGAGAAAAATTAGATAATGTCTACTTTTAAACCATTTTACCTTGTTTTTAAAATGAATTCAATTTGTGAATCACTGATAAATTATAAAATGTTAAAGCATTTTGCAATTTATCAATGATCCTTTTTGATTAAAGTTGATTAAAACCTGACTGCTCCATAAAAATTATACCACCTATTTCTTTTGACAATTAATTTGACATGTCCCTGCTTCTTCATGCTTTACATAGATTTTGTACTGTTAAGAAATTATATATATATATATATATATATATATATATATATATATATATATATATATATATATATACACACACATACATACATACAAATCTGTATTTTTTTAAAATTTGTTATCTTATTCATTGTAAAAGGATAAAATGGAGTAGGTGTTCATTAAACAAACCAGAATTGGACATTGTTAGGATAAGTTTTCACACATGATTACATGAGATAGTTTTGGAAAGTTCTGTTAGATGAAGAAGCCTTTCAAAATTTCATAAACATTTGATGTTTGCCCACATTTTGTCAAGTAGGTTGAGTTGGTAATTTTTCAGCACCCTCTATCCCATATTTGCATAGCAATCACACACTTGACCAAACATCATTGACTTGCATCTGGGAATTTTGATTGAACAGTAAATTGGCAAAAAGATATGATTTTCTATCTGAAGCTCATCTGCACGTACAGGCTCCTTTATTGAGTGGGTGTAGGTTTACAATAAAATGCTGTAAAAATTATTTAAAACAATGAATTAATAAAAATGTATTAAATGTAATGAGAAAACACAAATTTTCACTTCAGTACTAAATAGCTATTAAGTATTTCTTGACTACAAGAAAAATATATCATTTAATAAAATTTCCATTAATCAGAAAGTAAGAAAAACTGAGTTTGTATTAAATTAAAATTTCCTCTAAAATGGTTTCTATAAATCTGTAATATCCAATTAATTACAAAAAATATAATAAAAAATTATGATTCTAGCTGTAAAATCCATTCAAGCCCCAAGTTCAACACTTTTTGTTTTGTCTCACAGTAAATATGAAATATGAGTTTTGGGATAATGTAAGAGATTTGTGCTTATCATTTATTATTCTTTGAAATTATATTGTTCTTGCAGAAAGGTGATGTTGTCACATGTGAAATTGATGAGATTGGATCAATCACCAACAAAATAATCTGAATTGCAATCAATGACTTCAATATTTTCTACTTAGGCAAAAAATATAAAAAAAATTTTTTTGCCTAAAAAAAAATAAGACAAATTTGACAATTTTAATGGATTGAAACATAATTAACTGATGAAAAACTTGATTTTTTATCATACAGTTTTTGTTTATTTTTTTGTATATGTAAAGAAATAAAGTTTATATTTCCTTGATGGTTGTATTTTTGTTATATTTTAGAATTGTGTTTTACTTTGTTTTATTTTTAAATGGATGTGCAGGCGGTGTAATGGTTAGTTGCTCAGAATAGGCAAGCTGAGTTCCAATTCCAGTTGAGTTTATTACATTCACTTTCACACAAATACCCTTGGGAAAGGGATTAATCCATCTCTTCTCTCCTCAGTTATGGGTTAAATAGTAGGGTAGCCTGGGCTTTTCAGTCTTGATTATCAACCAGTCTAGGAGAATGACAATCCTGAATTCAAAACTGTTTGGGCATGGGGCTAGGAAGCCCATCGCATAAAAATCTAAAAATTTGTTGTTGCTAACATGTTTATCCATGATATTCTCAGCATCTTTCTGTAGAACTGCATTTCTTTTGCTTCAAGTTTCTTCTTCATCTGCGAGGAGATAATCCAGTATTTACTGTCACATAAGTGGACAGACATCACATAACAGTTCAGTACTATTTTCTTTGTTTCTAATGAATTTTTTCTCTTCCTTAATCTTAAATCATTGCAAAAGTTTCTGCCCAATTAGAAAATTAAAAACAAAATTTTACATACTCAGAAAAAAACAGTTATTACTCAAATACATAGTCTCCATTGTTTTTGACAACTGTCTCACATCATTCTACAAGCTTGTTGATGCCATTTTTGAAGAAACTCTGTTTTTTGTTAGAAGAAGGTTGTCTGCTATTTTTCCACTGACTATACAGTGTCGATTTTTTTTGTCATTTAAATTATTCTGTATAGACTGGAACAAATGAAAATCAGGAGTAGCCAACTTAGGAGAATATGGTGGGTGCTGGAGGATTTCCTATTTCAAATATTTAAGCTTCTACAAGGTCTGTTTTGCAACATGTAGTCTTGCATTGAAATGTTTGTAAATGATTTTTTTTTTTGATTTGCCAGATTTGGCCATTTTTCTTGAATTGAGAATGGTAAGGTGGCTGCAATATTTCTTTGCAATATTGTTTTGTTGACTGGAAGAAGTACATCTGCAATCCCATTAAATGGATAGAAACATTTTCATTGGATGCAAGCCTGCTTTAGACATGGGTTCTGTAAATTCACAAGCTTGTTTCCAGTTCTGTTTGTATTGAACATTATTATAAATGATTCATTTTTCATCATCTGTGACAGTTCTGACCAAAAATAGCTACTTTTTGTGGCATAACAACAAAGAAATCACTGCAGAAATGAAAATGAGCTTGTTCTGTCAGAGAATGTCAAGTTTGGAAACAAACCTAATTATCTTCAAATGGCAATTGAGATATGGATTTTCAAACTCTTAGCAATCTCTCTTAAAATCTTTAGTTTACTCTTCATGATGACAAGCAGATCATCTTCATCAACATTAGAATGTTGCCTGGAGCATGAGTGATCATTTATATTAACATCGTTCTAATGAAATCCACCAAACCATTTTTAATTGTCCAAAAAGCTGGAGCACAAAAAATGTTCTAAATATTTTTTGTCACATTTCCTACATTTACTTTTTTCCAAAATTCATAGAGCTTAATATGGCAAAAGTGCAACTTTTCATCCTCCAACTTCATCCATAAGGCATTCATTTGTGGACAAAATATCAACATTCAACAAAGTCTGACTTGCAATTGAATGACAAGGTTTCAATCTAGAATACACTAGGAATTGGCACAAAAACAAATGCTAGTGTCAAGTTGCAGTCATTTTATATTAACAATGAAAATCGGGCACAAAATTTTGCAATGATTTGATACTTTGCTTAGCTTTTGGAAGGTATTATTCACTACCACACTAAACCTTCAGATTTTAGTGTTGTACTTCCTGTCCTCTGTTATAACACTTCCCAAATATTTAAATTGGTGTACATGTTTGATTTTGGTATCTCCAATTTATAATTTGTTTGTTGGGATGTTCCTTTTACAACAATGCATTTTGTCTTCTTGCATTTGATGTTTAATCTTTTCTTCTCACTTTTTCTTCACTATCTTCTGTATGAGTTCTTGTAGTTTTTTATTTGTTTTCTCTCAATACTGTGTCATTTGCATATCTTAGGTTGTTAAGGATTGTATCCACTAATAATGAATCCTGGTGGAACTTCTAATTCTCTCTGAATCTCTTCACTGTAAAGGTTGAATAAGTCCAGTGAGAAGATACACTATGCAGGCAGTTTTCTGCCAGTGTTGGTTCTAATATCCTTCCCAAATATGTCAAGGTTACTAAGCAGTTCCAATAGATGTTTGTGGAATATTTTATTAAACACCTTTGCATAATCTATTAAACACTGGTATACATCCTTCTTCAGTTGTATTGCTCTTTCTGTTAACATTCTGAGCATAAATATCACATGCCTTATTTCAGTGTCTTTGACAAACCCAGACTCTTCTTGTCCTTTTTCCAGTCTGATTCTGCTGCATGCTCTAGTTATCAGAATTTGGTTTTGTTATATGGCTCATTAGGCTGATTGTCTGATGGAGTTCACATTCATTTTCCCTTGGCTTCTTAGGCAGTGCTATGAAAATAGATCTATTTAGGTCTTCCAGTATATCACCACTGTTATAGATTTCATTTATTAATTTTGTAATCTTGTCTATGCTGAAATCATTTAAGGCTATCAGTATCTCTACTACAATTCTATTTGGTCTTGTTGCTTTGTATCTGTTCAATTTTGTCAGTACTGATTTCACTTCAGATTTTAATATTTCTGCTCCTTCAATATTTCTGTGTATTGCTGGTTGTTCTCTTTCATCATAGAAGAGGTTCTCTGATGTATTTTTTCTTTCTCTAATACCAGTGACCCTTTAGATTTTATGCATCTTGTTGATGAACATGTTTTTTGACCTGACAGAAACCACTTCACTATCAATCTCAAGAAAACTCATGGCTCAACAAAAAACTTGCAGAAATGAGTATCACTGATAAAGCATATATGCATAAAAAAAATAACAAGAGTCACCTGATAACATATATAATGTTGAGTAATTATAGGTTTAATTCAAGTCCTGGCAACATGAGCAAAATCACTAACATTGCACTCATTACTGGATAAGTGTGAGTTCCTCCTTATTTACTGAAGTTTAAACATGTTATATTAAAAAAAAGAAACAAACGACCATTTAATTGTATCATAAGTGAAAATAAATGACTGAAAACACTTGTTTCACTTTATGGGCATCTGCCACATATAAAATAGTGATTTCCATATTGTAAATATCATGTAAAATATAAGTGAAATGCTGAATCATCTTTGTTTTTGTCCTACAAAATCTAAGTTTTTGTTTATAAATTCAAATAAAACTGGAAATAACCATATGATTTTCTTGAATTTTAACTAAGCAAGGAATTTAATGCAAAGTTAGGTGTATTCATAAGCTTTTGTTCAAACATGTTTCACTGAATATTACAGAAAAGGAAAATTTGGTGAATTAAAAGATATATAAAAGATCTCTCTCTCTCTAATATATATATATATATATATATATATATATATATATATATATATATATAGATAGATAGATATATAGATATATATAGATATAGATATTTAATCAGATCTACTGCAGGCAAGGCAGTAAAGTCACTAAGAGTGTGAAAAAATTAGAAAAGAGAAACATTATTAAGGATTGATAACAATAGAAGAGTAATCAGGAAGACATTAGATAGTGATTGACATTGCATTTAAATTTTTGAAGGTCAGTGTTAATTGAAAAGCATGAAGCTGGAATAGAGTACCACAGGTGAGAAGTGCAAGAAAAGAAACCATTAACATCAAACTTATAGTTACAACTAAACCAGTTCAACTGTAAATTGATAAAAACTTGATGCTAATCTAGTACTGTGCTTAAATTCATAAAGTCTAAGTCCCATAATGAAGAGCTCATCGAAACAATTCCCATGAAAGTATTTATAGAAAAAGCAAAGGGGAGCAACTTTATGGTGGTGAGAAAGTGAAATGCCAGGTCAGGACTAATAATATTGCTGATTCTTTGGATTTTATCAAGAAACTCTAAATATATAGCAGGTACACCAGACTGTATGTAGGTGCAATATTCTAAGCATGGACTTAATTTCTGGAGATAAAAATTATCTAGCACAACACAGTGAACCAAATTTCTTAGCAGCTGACCTAGCAATAGATTCATTATGGTCTTACCACTTCATGTCAACCAAGAATATTAGCCTGAGAAGGTGCAACAAGTCAGTCACCTAGAAGTTAGAATCAGCCATGCTGATGGAGGTTAGAAAGGGGCCTGTCAGATAATTAATAGAGAGCAGTTTTGTTTTGGAGGCATTAAAATTAACAAGCCATTCTTTGCCCCAGTTAAGAACAGACTGGGAGGAGGTGTTGTTTTTGACATCAGCTGCCAATTTGACCTTATCAAACTTATCAGACTTACTATCAAGACAAATGTCTCAGCAGTAAATGTAAATGATTGGGTCATCAGCATAGATACCAAGTTGAGAGCAGATGCCATCAGGAAGGTCTATATATATATATATATATATATATATATATATATATATATATATATATACAGTTTAAGGAATGGAAACATGTTGAAATAAACTGTCAAAAGGAAGAGCTCATATAATTGCTCTTAAGCAGCCAGTTTTTTGATCCATACTCATCAAAGTAGGCTGTTGACAAATTTTAAAATGTTTAACAATAAGCAGAATTACTATTAAAAATGAGGTAATTTCAAAGTAAACTTGAGCTGTTATCTCAAAGGAAAAATAAACAAAAAAACGAAGGAAGTTCATTGAGACACATTGTAGGCCAAACTGATTTTTTTTTAATTTCCAAATCTCAAGTTCTTCATATTTCATTAATTGAAGAAGCCTTCCTCCTGGATTAAATAAATATTGTCAATCATCTCTGAAACCAAAATTGGAAAACTGTTTTTTTTGTTTTGTTTTTTTTCTTTCTTTTTTAGCTTGTATTGAATGAAATTCTCTAAAAAGGTTTCTATAAATCTGTAATGTCCAATTAATTACAAAAAATATAATAGGAAAATTATGATTCTAGCTGTAAAATCCATTCAAGCCCAAAGTTCAACACTTTTTGTTTTGTCTCATAGTAAATACAATAAATGACTTTTGGGATAATGTAAAAGATTTGTGGCTATCATTTATTATTCTTTGAAATTATATTGTTCTTGCAGAAAGGTGATGTTGTCACATGTGAAATTGATGAGATTGGATCAATCACCAACAAAATAATCTGAATTGCAATCGACAACTTCAATATTTTCTACTTAGGCAAAGAAATATAAAAATTTTATATTTTTTGCCTAAAAAAAAATAAGACAAATTTGACAATTCCAATGGAATGAAACATAATTAACTGATGAAAAACTTGATTTTTTATCATACTGTTTTTGTTTATTTTTTGTATATGTAAAGAAATAAAGATTATATTTCCTTGATGGTTGTATTTTTGTTATATTTAGAAATTTTTACTGTTTTATTTTTAAATGGATGTGCAGGTTAATGGTTAGTTGCTCAGAATAGGCAAGCTGAGTTTAAATTCCAGTTGAGTTTATTACATTCACTTTCACGCAAATACCCTTGGGGAAAGGATGAATCCGTCTCTTCTCCTCTCAGCTATGGATTAAATAGTAGAGCAGTCTGGGCTTTTCAGTCTTGATTATCAACCAGTCTAGAAGAATGACAACCCTGAATTTATACTGGTTGGGCATGGTTAGCAAGTCCAGCCCATAAAACTTTAGATTCTATAGAAACGGCTGGAGCCACACCTAGTGTGTTGAGGTTGTGGCGCCATACTCCATAGAAAAGTTTATGGGACTTGAGTGAGTTTTTTTTTGTTTTTTTTTTTTATGGAAACCCAAAAACAAAGAATAATTGTAAAATTTGAATAAAAAAAAAAAAAGATGGATTCACTTATCAGAAATTCTGACTGGTAAAACTTGTCCAATTTTAATGATAAAAGTTAAATTTACTTATCAATAACTTCCTGTAATTTAACACTTAGAACCAAAATGGTGATCAGAGAAAATTAAGAACTCAGCACTGTAAAATTTAACAGCTGCACATTGAGTCAATGAAAAGCCTTCCTCACTACTGGATTGACTTGCGACAACCTTGTGCATAACTGTTACCTTTATTTTTATTGTATTGGTTTTTACATTAAACCTTTACTTATTCTATCTACTATGTTTGTCAAGTATATATTCCTATTAGCATGAAATATAACACAAACATTATTAATAAATACAAAATATGAAATACAAATAATGAATGTTCATATTCAATATTTTATTTAAAAATAAACTCTTTCAATAGAAAATATTAAACTTTATAAATTACTGTTTCAACATTATTAAATATCTTATTTTGTCATATAAGGAGACAATTTCATTGAGAGAAAAATGTTACAGCTATAAATACTTTTATTTTATAATTATTTTATCAAAATCAAACCACATAGCATTTGAAGAAGTGGATTCATGTTTTAGAAATTAATTTCTGATATTTTATGAAAAAATGATTTGAACCAAATCCAAATTTCTATTACTAGATATGTAATAAATTTTAAAAATTTTATCTAAATTAGAAATTTAAAGTTTGTTTAGTGTTTTTTTAAGACATAATACAACCTGGCAAGTTGCAGGTTATTGAATAAAAATGTAAAGTTCCTTTTTTTATTTCTATAAATATCTTCTGAAAGACATATCCTACAAAGAATTGGAAAACAGCCTTTCAAAGCAAGTCATCAACATTTAGCAACAATGTATGCTTAGAAATTTTAGTATTTGATAAATTTTACAAAGTTTGAAATATTTTTGACAAGTTTAATAAAAGTCTTGTTTATCTCTTCTTTCTTCAACCCATTAACTCTTAATCCATATCTATTTTCTACTTCATAAATATCTGGTTTCTTTTAATGTGAGTAATACAATAAATAACACAAGGTTGTCATTTTTTGTAGGCTATCCAGAAATATCCTGGTTCTTTTGGACATTGTCACAGATATTAGGGTGTACTTCTAACCCAATCCTTAACAATCTAATAGAGAATTTGTTTCCCAGCTACAAAAACCCATAGGATAAGCTGCCAAGATACAATACTTTTATTTATCAAAGTAATCACAACATGAATGCAATGTCGCATATGTTTTTTCTTATTAAGTCAATTTGGGAACATGTAAAACTGGTTTTAAGGAGTGTCAATTTTTAACCCTCCATTTATACCATGGGGTTTTTGAATCTTTATGAAATCTTTTTCCTTAATATTTAACAATTAGCAAGTCAAATTTTCATAATTAATCAAGTAGCTGTCTGAATATCTGTCAAGTAACTCAGAGTTTCTGGTTTTGTGTGAATTACAAGCAGTTTTATTTGTTTACTGAAAATAAAATTAAATCTATTTTGGGATTGTTGAATTTTTGAAACTTACAAATTCTTTTTTAATTTGATTCTTTTTTTTTCAAATAAAATGACAATATATATAAAAAAATTAACATGTAAATTTCTAATATTTTAAATTTGGTGTTTGAAAAATCCACATGCTAATGCTGTGAAAATTCCCTGCAATACTAACAAAGGGCTAATTTCAATCAATCCAGAAAGAATGCAATTGATACATCTTCAATAGTCTAGTCATAACTTTCATGACATGGGAGTTCATTTGGAGCGGTCATTGGTTCATGCTGAAAGATGTTGAAAAGGCATCTATTTTAGAGCAATGGTTAGTCTCATATACTATTATTGTGGGATTCCACTATTGAAGCCCTGTGCCAGACTAAATATTCAGAGACATGCTTAAAGTGTGCCTGCTATAGAATGGTGAACTATTCTAGATCAGGATCTTTTCTTCTCAGAATTGTCAATAGCCAAGTAGTTGAGATTTCAGCAAATAATACTTCATATATTTTTATACAAAGGCCTCTTGCTTTCGTTCAAATACTTTTTGGAAAGTACATTTTTTTATAAATATAAACTAATTCTCTATAATTAAATGAAATAAAAATTAGACACCCAGTTAATTGTTCATAATATAATGTCATTCAACTGCCAACTTCTATTTTATTAAATATTGCCTACTTTAATGATGAAAAGAAGAACTAGTGCAAAAAAAAAACAAAAAAAACAAATCAGTGATTGTGTCACCTTCATTTCCTAATGATAAGAGTTACAGTAAAAGAGATATGTGAAAATCATGTTTGAAAAAGGCAGCATTTCAGTCTTTTGTGATGCAATGTGATGTGGAATTTGTTAAAAGGCCTTTTAATGTGAGCAATTTAGCCCTGAAGTATTAGCTGCAGACAGCAGGTAATTCCATTTTAAGTATAATGGAAAAATGCTGTCTCTAGACTAAATCTCACTTGAAGCAATATACGGTTTTCGCTTGCGAATAAAGGCTGATGTCAACAAGATTCAAGTGATGAGAGTTGTCTTTAAATATCAATTCTAATTATTGGTCTTTTAAATGAGGAAGACAAGCATATCATGGATTGATGGAACATAGAAAAAATAATCACAGACTCATGCTTCTTTGTATAAAACCTTTATTAATTAAAATTGAGAATAATCAATGTCAAATAAACTTTTTTTTTATTTTATAAAAACACTGATCTGAAAACTAAGATATGTTAAAGAGAGCATACCATTGTGGCATGATGGTTAGTAAGCCTCACTAATAGTTACTATTGAGTAATGAGATTTCCTGTGACTGGTATGCAAATAGTGATCTGACATATTCTTCTCTTTTTGCCTTATTCACCAGGTGGTTACTGACTTCTGGTTAATAATGAAATTTATAAATAAAGTGATGATAAGAAAATGTTCAGCTGTTTGCAGATGGATTCTTTAGAAAGATCTACTTTGTAAGTTGCTATAATCATGGTTTGATGGATTCCTTTAAAGATTTCTTGATGTAATTTCCTTGTAGCATGTTGGTGTTATTTTAATATTAAATATAATATGCTTGCTTGGATGAAGATATTATTCCACTACAGACGAATATTTTATTTTTATAAAAGATCTCATATTTACAACAATAAAATGAAAGTCTTGGTTCATAGACAAATTTTCTCAATTTGAATTTGAAAATGTATAATTACAGTTAAAGAATAATGATGAAATAATGTTGCCATTTGTTTCTGTTTTTTAACAGATCCTTCCTATGTCCATAATGGTTAATTTTGCCACTGAACATTTTATGCTCAGGCAATGACAAACAACCATTGTAAGAGAAGCTGAGAATCCAGTACATTGCAAAAGAAACAAAATTTGTTAATGTAACTTTTTGACAGTCAGTTTTTTAACAAAAGAGACACTGATGTTGATGTTTTCATCCTCATTAAATTCTTTAACTAAAATCAGCTGATGGACATTAATTGGACAAGAATTTGGAAGTTATTATTCAAGATGCAGTGATCTAAAAATAGCATGAAATTACAATTTCTTGTTTTTTCAAGATTTCCAATGCCAACTTGGTATTCATGTCCAAAGATTTTTTGATTTCCAAAGTCCAAATTCATTTCATTCTACTACATGTTCCCTTTCATCTCCCAACGTTGCTTGTGTTCAAATCTGAAAGTAAATAAAGCAAATATCATTCCTGCTTATTAAAAACAATAAACTTTTAAGAAAATTAAGAGCCATTTATCATTTTAAAACGCGTTAAAAAATAGCTGAAATCATCTTCAAGAGAATATTATTGTTGGCAAACAGTAATTAACCAGATGATTTTTAATTTAATACATTATCATACAATTTATTTTTGTTTTAGCTAATACACTAATATGGTAAACTCATAAACCAAGTATGAGGACGTTAAATTGTGATATTTCAATATTAATAATTGATATTAATAATCAAAAAGTCATGTCACTGTACATAATGAGAAGGGAGATCATTCCTATAAATTATTTGATGAATGCTGATTATTAAGAAAAAAAGAAACTATCGAAAGCATGAAAAAAATAGACAAAATTAATTTAAAAACAGTAATCAACCAGAATATTTTAAATTTCAATAAATTTCAAAATTATTTTATTCTTTGGACTTTATTTTATAAAAATAACATTAACTGGTTTTATTTTAACACTTTTTTTCTTAAGTTATTTGTAACATTTTTTATGTGTCACGACATTTATGAAAATCACCAACGTAGAAAATGATCAAAACTGACTTGCATTTGAAAGATCTGGTGATTTTTCAGGTTTTTAAAAATTATTTTTGTGCTAAGACCCTGTTTATGGATGAAACAACTGATTTTACTCACTGAAAGTGTGGATAGTATGTTTAATAAAACAAAGTATGTTATTTGAATTATCTCCTTGAATTAAATTTGTATTCTACAAAGCCAAACATATGGATATGAGCAAGATAATAAAGAGGAATTGACTTACCCCCAAGGAAGTTTTTTCTTCTTCTTAGCCTTAACAGACATTTCCTCTTCCTGAATTGAAAAAATAAAAAAAATTGGAAAATTACAGAAAAAAAAAGTTGAGCATTAAGTGTTTTATTACTGATTGAATGTGATAAACATTAACAGAGATAAAACTAATTAATGTGACTAAGTAAAGATCTACACATCCAACAATTAGGAAACTTCAATAACATCTGATGTTAGTTGTATAATTTATCAGAATTTCTATGTAAAATAGACTGAAATTTTAAAAATTCTTTTTTACTTTAATATCATAAAGACAGATGTATTAAAAACTTGAGAAAAAATAAAATTTCTGTATTTGGTATCCTTAATATTTTTAGGTTAATAATATCACAGAGGTATTGTTATAGTATTGTTGCATGGCTGTGCTGGCCCATTCTAGGAAACATAGGAAATAGACAGTTACTGGAAATAAGTAACTATAAAGATTCAGACAGCAGTTTCTGTTGATTGCCACCATATTGGTTTTGATTGGATACTCTACAGTACAGAACTAAACTAAATGACACCTCCAACTCACAATATATGTCACTAATCAGTCTGTATTGTATGCTACTATATGTCTATGATGGTTTGAAAATAACATTAAGCACTAATTAGTTTATAACATAAATGCTATGGACCAACATTTTAGTGCCTTGAAACAGGTTAACAGCAGGCAATGTAACTTTCATAAAGATGTATGAATATATCTTGAGCTACAAAAGTGATAAATAAACAACATATGTCTGAATTAATTTAATGACATTTAGGAGATTAGTTAGAATGGGTGTTTACATAATAAAAAGTAACTGGTCCCTATGAGAAAACATTAATTATGATTTAACAAATGTGCTAATTATAGATTCATTTTCTCTAATTTGTTTGAATTTCTGAAATGAGGGGTTGTCATTATTTACATTTGAACTAATATCCTTATCTTTATTATTACATTTTGGACTTCTTCTTCAGGTGTCTGGCAGTGTGGGCAATCTTCAGGAAATTTTTAACTAAATCCTTTGTTTAATAGTGGTAGATTATTTTCATTCCAGTGTCCAAGTTTTGGGATATCTCATTTTGTTATTGCTTGCCCTGGTCCAGAGATTGAACCATGATGTAAAATTCATGAACCAGTGCTTTATCCATTAGGCTATTGTCCTGTGAGACAATCCTCTTGACTTCAATCACTGCTGCTTCTTTTTTCTTACTGATGTTCCTCCAGCCTTGCTGTCATATCGCTTTTTTGTTCATTAATAACTCCCATATGGTATTTATTTCTATGCTAGGCCTACTGACAAGGCTCTTATAGCCTAGTATATGTAACAATTCCTTCCTTTTCTGTATTTGAGTAAAAAATCATATTTAATAATCTTTCATGTTAACAATAAGTTAGTAAATAAATTTTGTTCTTATTGAATAAAAGATCAACCAACTTTTTTCCTTTTCAAGTATTCTCGGGCATCAAATGATGCAGCAATTTTTGTACCAAACTGAAAACAAAGGAGAAAAAAGAGAAGGAATAATTTTTCTGTTAATATACATAACAATAAGAAATAACTGTTTTATTTGAAAATTGTTCAACAAACTGTAAATATATTCATTATAATTGTCATTTAACACTAAAGTAATGTTAGATCACAAAGTTAGTTGCATCTATGTAAGGAATACATTATATATGGCGTGAGGAAGCAAAGAAACTGGTTTGACAATTACAGCAAAGTATTTCTACCATATATTTGAGATTGATAACCACCACAAAAAATTAAATTGCTGTTAGCAGTATGTTAAAAGATACATTTTCCTAAATTTATTGTTTTAGCTATAATAATAATATTATTATAATACTATAAAATGCAAACTTTACAAAATAAGTATGAAGGCATAAATTGTGATATTTTAATGTTACTAATAGATATTAATAATCAAAATATCAAATCACTACACAAAAGGAGAAATTCATATGAAAAGGGAGACCACTCTTATCACTGCTCTTCAAAAGCTGGTTATTAGGAAAATTAAGAAAATAATTATATAATTATCAAAAGTAAGAGTAAAATAGAGAAAATTACCTTAAATAAAGAAATACTATTCATAAGTTATAAATTTAAAGCACATTATTCAGATTACAAATTGCTGTAACTGACCAGAAGAAATATTTTTTTTATTAATGAAGAAGTTAACATTCTTCAAAGAACTCCAAAAAGAATAAAACCCAGATATGTCTCAACTACCATGTGAGAGTAATATAATGGTTAGTAATTCAGAAAGAGAGATTGGTAAGCAGAGTTTGAATTCTGGTAGAGTTCATTGCATTCAATTTCGCACAAATACTCTTGGGAAATGTATAAATCTTTCTCTTCTGCCTTGATGTAGCAATGAGTATTGGTGGTGGTGGGGGGAACTGAATTCAAAACCAGCCTGAAGAGGGATTGGTTCAGGCTATCCTGCCCTTGATGCACCACTGCTGCCATGGCTGTAGTACATATAATGCCCCTACAACCATAATGAGTTACAGGACTCATGACATGACATGACGATGCTTTGACACTATTAATTATTTGAACCTTGATTCTTTGTGGTAAATCAAATTCCAATGAAGTGCCATGAATAGAGCAAACAAAATCTGTTAACCTTTAAACAGCAGGTGTCATCAATTGATATTTCATTAGAGATTAATGGTTATCATTAAACTTTTTCAAACAATAAGGTTATTATTCATTCATGATTTGAGTTTAAATGACCAATTGGCAACTTTAGGATTCATGAGGTTACTATTTACAACAATTCATGAGGTTATGTCATTTCCGTGTATATTTGCTTGCAAATAAAGCTGGAAGAACAAGCCAAAGACAACTCTGTATCTTGAAGAGAAAGAGGCAAAAAATGATGGCAACTTTTCCTACCATTTAAGATTTAAAATACTCCTTGGATATAACTTTGGTTGATATGTTGTATGAAAAACAGAATACAGATACAAATGAATCACTGAGCCATGATGAAACTAAATTTTAGAATTAAAAGCAAATATAAATGTGTATTCTATTATTTAATCAATTAAAACGATTTTTTAAAATATATATTTTAAATAGGAATCAACATAAAATTACTGGCTCCTGAATGAATTTGAAATTAATTATGTGAAATATTTGTTTGAAGTGTGAACCCCCCCCCCAAAAAAAAAACTTCATTTGATATACATATTATGATAAAAAGAACTTACTTCTCTTGTAGCCAGTCTGTCACTGAGAGAAACTGCTGTTTCAATATCTCCCAAGGAAATGGCTTCATTGATTTTCTTCTCAAGACCAGACTTCGGAGCTGATGAAGAGGCAGCAAAGGGTTGTAAGTGGCTGTTAATGTTCAGGTATTGATTCAGTTCTTGCAAGTCTTTCACTTTGGGATTGTTTTCTTCAATGGAACAAGAACTAAATTAAAAAGGAAAAAAAAAGAAGACATTTTGAAGTATTATAGGTTTGTTTTTTTCTATAAATAACTATTGATTAATTGATATATTAAAGGAACTATAATATAAATTTTTGTATAAAATAAATTCATCTCCAAGTGTTTACCATCTAAATTCAGAAAGTTCAAATATGTTGCAAAATATTAACTAAACTGATTAATTAGCAAAATTATCAGTTTTAAGTTAGGAAATGAGAATAACAAAATGTACAACTAGAAGGGAAAATAATGATATAATCAAGATATTGATTTCTTCACTAGTAACTGAACTATTGCAACTCTTATAAAATTAATAAAATAGTCTACTTAATTGACATTTTAAGAGCTTTTTAGTATATTTTTAAATTTATGAATTTGTTAACTTTTATCTTTATACTTGTCATAGAACTAATTATTTTTGATGAAAGATCAAATTAAAAATACAATAAATATTTATTACAGGGTAATATAACCTAGAAATTGATTTATAACAGTTTGCCAATCAGTATATGTCCAAATTAAAAAAAAAACAATTTTCTAACTGAAAAGAATTTAGTCTCTAGCTTGATTCAACAATATTATTTCTAATTGTTATATGACATTCTATTTGCGTCAGAATGAGATAAATGAACATTGATTTCATGTATCCTGAAAGAAAAAAAGAATTTAAACAGTACAAAATAAACTTAATTGTCCTAAAATTAGGTGAATTTTTAAAAAAAATAGGATAGTCAATTTTGCAAGGTATTATATTTCAAACAGATAAGAGATAAAACCTTTCAGAATACAATTATTTTCATAAAAAAAAAACAAAAAAACATTTGGGATATCATTTTTTTCTATAGAATAAATAGAATGATTTTTATTCTAATGAATTTTTTTCTTCAAATTTTTGGTCTGAAGATCACACTGAAGCATGAAACTGACCAAATTGAAAAAGCAAGTTGCAATTGGTAATAACAATTGACAGAAAATGCATCAAATATATTGCAGCCAATCAAGATTTAATCTATTAACTGCAATTTACAAGAATGTCTATCATTTGTGGTTCTACAATTCAGCTATAAAAGATTTAACCATGATTAATAGGTTATTTACCAGAAATCTATTTTGAGACTACTTGAGCCCCATTTTACTCATAAATATGATGGCACACCAGGTTTAAAAAGCAGAGACAATTAGCTAGGGTTATTATTTCCTTACATAATACATCAACTATTTACATGCATATTATGCATCAACTACTTACCCACAACAATGTGCTAATACAATATTCACTACTTCAAGCAGCAAAACATTCAACATACATTTTTGTATATGGTAAATCAAATATTAATAAACCTTTCATTATTATTGTTATTACTTCTTGGCTCCTTCTCTCATTTATTTACATGTTTAATGTCACTAAGTACATTCCAATTCTGCTGCTTAACCTGACACCACAAAATCCGTTTTTTTTAAGCAGGAACCAAAACCAGAAATGTTGATGGCTTCATCTCAATGCAGTATTAATCAAAACCTGAACATATCCTGACCACCAATTAATTCATTTTATAATCCTGCTTGTTCTTCCATTCCTAAATGAGATAAATTGTATTTAATGGTAAAATGGACATATTATTTCTGTCTTTTATAATTCTATGTATGGCGTTTTCGAAAAATACAAGTGTTTTCTTCAGGCCTAAGGGCCGAACGAACGTGTTCGCAAAAATATGAAAAAGAGAATTCATCTTCAAATGGAATAGATGGACCCGTTTACTATGAAAGCAAAAATTTTGGTTGGCTATGCAGAAAAAGAAAAGTCCCTCTTCAAACTTTGAACAGACGACTGAACACAAGCATGTGGAACGTGAAAGAAACGTTGAATTTTGAGAAATAAACTATGACGTATGCGGAATGTCGCTACATCGGGACAAAAGAAAGATAGAAGACAGCTTTGATTTATCTGTCACCCAAGTCCCGAGACCAGTCGCTTATAGAAAAAGAAAAGAAGAAAGGAAGAATAGATCTCAAAAAGAGATACTTATGGGAAAAGGAAAGAAAGGAAGAAAAGATCTCAAAGGAGAATGATACCACACCGAGATGAAGGAGAGAGAAAGAAAGAAAGCCGTTTCAATTTAATCGTCACCTAAGCCTCTAAACTAGAGACGAAAGGGAAAAGAAAGAAAGTAAGAAAAGACCACCTTAAACAAGAATGCTGCTACACTGAGATGAAAGAAAGAAGAAAGCAGTTTCAACTTAATTGTCAGCCAAGCCCCTACACAGGACCAAAAAAGAAAGAGAGGAAGTAAGAAAAAACCTCAAAAGGAGATGCTTATAAAAAGAAATAGAAAAGGAAAAAGAAAAAAAGCAGTAGACATAAGAGACATTAGTGGAAAAGAACTTTTATTATGAGATAAGTCCGTTGTTTTTCTTGTGCTTCATTTTTGTTTAAATGTACTTCTTTTTCATGTTTGTACTTTCATGCAAGTTTAGCATGAGATTCCTTTTATGACATGTTTCTTTTCACCTATCTTAAAATTTTGATGTTTTGTAAATTCATGCAAGTATG
This sequence comes from Acanthosepion pharaonis, assembly GCA_903632075.3. Lineage (NCBI taxonomy): Eukaryota > Metazoa > Mollusca > Cephalopoda > Sepiida > Sepiidae > Acanthosepion > Acanthosepion pharaonis. The sequence continues at coordinate 2,314,676 of CAHIKZ030001458.1, read as the reverse complement.
GCACATGTTCTGTAAATTTGTGCAAGTATGGCCCAAGGCCATACTTTGATTTGTGTTTTACGTCCCAAAAACGATGTTCCCCTCCCACTATTTTGCCCACAATGTTTAAATGTTTATTCTTGACACATTGTCATTTTTGTCTTGGCTGTTTTTTTTTTATCTTCCCCATGTTTTTATGTTTGTTAATAAATTTATATTCCTTGTCTCCATTGTTGTTTGTTGCCTATCGTGTTTGTTCCTTAATCGATTCTGCTCGGCTGTGTCTGATCAATCGGAAAGAGACCTTTGGGAAAGAAATATATTTTACAAAAATTGAGTAAATGTTAAAAAAAAAAAAGAAATAACACAGATTACAATCCTCCTCTACCTCCGCTATCAATAGGGTTGGAGAATGGAAGGGTCATAAGAATATATATATATATATATATATATATATATATATATATATGGGGCGTCATGTGTAATGGTGTCAGAGAGATTAATGAGCTAAACTCTGATTAAACTGGTGGATATTGTTCTTTATATAGGGATTAATAGAAACTGTTTTTTAGTCTTAAAATAAAGTATTTTAATTGGTCAATGAATTGAAGAAAGGAACTTCCTTTCAAACTTTAATAACTTATCTGGATGTTGCCATTTGAAATCTGAAATAAAATATTTCAGCTCAAAACACGCTTTTTATAAACTCTAATTGCTTATTAGATTTGAATTTATGTTAAGACATATTTGACAGATTTGCTTCAGGTAACTACACTACCAATCATGTCCACAAGTAAAAACTACTCTCATAGAACAACATCTATATAACACTCGCAAGAGTTTAAATAACAGATATTTGTGAAATGAAACTTGATAAAATATAATTGTATATAGTTATATAGGATGTAGGGATGATATAATGGATATTGGCACAAAAAGAGTAACAAGTGAGTTCAAATTCCAGCCAAGTTTGTTGTATTCATTTTTACACAAATGCCCGTGAGAAAGGTACAAATCTGTCTCTTCTTACCCAAGCAGAGTAAACTGGACTTTATAGTCTTGAGTGGCAACCAGTCTAAGAGAAGGAAAACTCTGAATTCCAAACTGAGATAAATGTAATAGGAAACTACTCAACTATCTTACTATAAAAATGCATGGCAATTCACAGATAAGAAAAGGAAGCTGTGGAAAGTCATGATTGCTTGTACTGTAAAGGTGCATGGAATTAAAAAAAAAAACCCAAAAAAAACAGTCCTACAAAAAATACCTTTGGGTACTTGGATCCTCTTTCTTCCTTTTTTCTTCATTTTGTATCGCAGGAGATTTTTCTGTGTACTGTGCCACGTTGTCACTGTCATTTTTGTCTTAAGAAAGAAAAACAACTTTTAATATGTATATAATAAATTATCTGACATGTAAAATGTATATATGAAGTATCAGAATATTAACTTACTTTTTTTCTTATTGCTTTTTTCTAATTTAATTTTGGTCTTTTCTGTTAACTCATTTGTTCTTTCTTCAAGTTTCTTGAATCTCTGTAATGAAATTGTAATTTTTACACAAAGGACTAAGTATCAATTGTAAAAACAGAAGAATAAAAGCCCAAGATGCAAACTAAGAATTGGAGATATCAAAATCAAACAAGTACATAAGTTGAAATGTCTGGAGAGTGTTTTCTTAATAGAAAATGGAGAATGTGATACTGAAATTGGAATTCTCATTGCAAAATAAAGTGTTAAAAAACAAAAAAAGTTTTGTTAGAAACAAAGAAATATGCAATATCAATCTTCCTGTGTGGAACAATATGGTAGGAAATTTCTTTTTAGTATTCTGTTACCACTTTTTTTTATCAATGTCAATTTTTGTGCAATTCTGTGCAAATCGTATATCACAGAGCCTTGATATTTTTATAACTTCTCATTGGTCAGTTAATATCAAATTCATGTTCTCAACTACGTCTGAATAATATTGACCTAGTTCCTGACGATGAAATTACATTTTCCGCCAAAAATCAGAAACGCTTTTCAGAGCCTGTCACATGACTAAAAAACATATAAATAGAAAGTATGAGTGAACCTTGCAGTGCGGGGTGGTTTCCTGTGGAGCCCTTCCCCTTGGTTAGGTTAGACAAGCTTTGTATACGTAGTTAATGTAAGTGTTGTTCCTGGCCTGCTCCTGGCTGCATCTTTGGTTATGATCCAAGTTGAGATTCCCAACCTCCCCAGTTTAATTTGGTCCCTCACTTTTCATCTTGACTGGGTCAGCTTTTATATTTCCCATGTTCGTTTGTATATTTTATCCTTTCCCACTTCCTTAGTGAGAGAGCCTCCTGATTTTGTCCAATGGGCAGAATACAGCGGCCTCTCCTTTTTGAGGGTTGGACGGGCCCTACTAACATCAGTTATGTTTAATTTACTTTGTGTTGATATGTGAGAAATTCTGCAATTTAAGCTCCTATTGTCTAATTTTGTAACAACCAATCTCATTGGTCGAATTTGACTTTGTTTTTTCACTGGCATTTTTCAATGGCCCGTGCTCACGCCGCCAGATATTCAAACTAGAAGGTTGACTCATTTATTCCGTGCCCTTAACCCTTATGCGGGCCGGAATATCTTAACCAAAATGGTAAAGCTTCAGGGCCTTTAGTGCCCAAGCCTAAATAATTAGGCAATGATTGTTCTTCAGCAACCAAAATGGTAATGCTCCTGAGACGACGTCATGTACCAGCATAATAATTCAAGGCTGTATAATTCAGTCATTTATTGACTGTCGTCAAATGTGTACGTTTACACGAAGAACTTCCTGCATGATCTCGACAATAGCCAAGTTTCAACATCAGCAACCGAAATGCTCCAGCAACGATCAGCAGGTTCCAGCTTCTCCAACTTCGTAGAGACCAAATGAGTCCTACTGAAGTAAAAGACACTACCAATTCATTGACGAACTACCCCACCCTGTTCCCAGGGGCAAAATCTTTTTTTGCAAGGATACAATAAAATTTGTTTTAAGTTTTAAGGTAGGCCTTGTTGATTGTATGTCTTTCTTGTCTCTGCCAAGGGTTGAACTGTGTGAGAAGAAATTCTCACAGATATTTAGTTTGATAATTGGGTTCGTCCTGATCCCCTCTGATATTTAATCATCCATAAATTGTATATATGTATTTTCTTATCATTAAATTTTTTATATCATGGGGGGTGCGTTTTTTTTTTGTAGATCCCCGGAGAGGATGTGGTATTATGGTGTATGGAGGATTGATTAGCAACGGACGAGTTTTTTATGGTGAATGCGAAAATTGTAATGAGTGAATGGGTCGTGAGTCGGATTAGCTAGGTAGTTAGTGATGACCAGCCTCAACACCTCCCCCTTTTCAGCCTTGTGCCATAATTATGTATTTTTATATAATAAATATCGTGAGAATTTACAAACGACTTTGCTAAAAAATTAGTTCACGACGCTTGTATCATTATTACTGCAGTGAAGTACAAATTTAGAATTTTAAGTTCTTCAACACATGAAATAACTTAATTGTAATTCAAGTTAAAACATTCAACTAAAACACTCACTCACCAACTTCTGGAACTTACTAACTAAAAAAAAAACTATTATTCAATCACGCTATTGAATCTTACGGAAACTTAATTACGAATATTCAACTACAACCAACGTAACTAATTAAACATTACGGAACATTCATGTCTTCAACTTTTCTGAAGCTAAGAGTTTATTAACATATTTTCAGCTTTACAGAATTCTTTCAACTCTCTGACAGTGAACATTTTGAGTTCATTCAACTTTTTATGAGCTCAGATAAAAAAAAATATTCATCAGTAAAGATTTTAATTCCAGTCAAAGGGAAGTAACTCCTATTATTAATTATTCCTGTATCATTTGACACGCACATTGTTCTTGTTATAAAAAGTTATTTTTTGTGTCCTTTCGCTTGTTGCTTTTTGTTTAGTTACACATTCGTAAAAGAAAAGAAAAGAAAAAAAAATGTACGTGTTGATTTAGACCGTCAATACCGCTACATCTTCGCAGATCAAGAGAAAACTCAAAAGTCGAAAACTAAAAGCATAAGAAATGTGGAAATCTGAAGGAAAGGTTAAAAAAAAGTATTCAGAACCAGAAGTCGACAGCTGAAATTTCTTGGGCGCATTAGGAAGGTGAGCTTGGAGAATTTGACATACACGGGACATATCGAAGGTAAAAGAGATAGCCGGAGGCAGTGGGCCACCTACCTGACCAGCTTCTGCTTGTGTAAAAATTAAAATAAATGGATAATGAAACACGGATTGGGATGTCAAAAAACAAATGCTACAAACTACAGGGGATAGCCATGATTGCCCACAAAGAATAAGGTTCAAAATAGTCTGAAAATTACTGGCTCTACTCAATGTTTATCAAATGGGGGACACCTGAGTCCTAATGGATTATTAATACTTTCAATCAAAGAATAAACTCTTAAAACACACACACACAAAAAACAAACCCCAAAAAACACTTAAGTGTGATGTTATTGTTAATTGTACCTACATATTTAAAAAAAAAAAAGGTAATCACCACTTAGCTGAAAAAGTCTTCTTTAGAGATTTAATCATGTTTAGGACTATTTATTCATTCAAACAAATTATAATCAACAATCGATGTAAAAAAGTTTTAAAAAAGTATAATGGCGAAAGACATTTAATGAGAACCACTCAGCTGAAGAATGCATCCAGACAATATAGACTATTTGAAGAATACTAAACAAGTGTCGCGAAATGTCACAAAACTAAATTAAATACCTTTTAGAGAGATAAATAAAGAAAATTTAAAAACATTTTTAAGGCCGAGTAAAATAAGAAGTACAAATAAAAAAAATGTCCTACTCATTATCAACAAAAAGAAAAACCGTCTGGAGTTAACACTTAATATTTTTTAAAAATAATAATCCTTATAGAAAAAAGTTAAATAATTCGATAAAGTAATCAAGAGCAAAAATATTTTGAATTGCAAAAATTTTAAGTAAACGTTTAGCAATTCACCCTCCACAAATCAGCACGAACACTTTTCGGTTTCTCCATGTTTACAACATAAACGGTGTTATATGAAAGTAGTCCCTTGTTTATATGAAGCGCATATTATTAAACTAAACAACTAGAAAATGGGATTTTCAAATATAATTTTTTAAATATAAAAAGATACCAAACGTGAATTCATATTTATGGATCAGTGGAATATTAATTTACTTACGAAATATACATTCCGATGCAATGTCAAAATTGCCCCACAACGAGAGAAAGGTTCGATACAGAAGATCGTGTGGTATGGGATACGTAGGGATAATCGAACTCACTCAGCCGTAACTGATTTCGCAAGAGAAGCTTGCTAATACACTACGTGGGAGAGCAAGGTTCAATATCCTTCTTAGATGGCGACACGAAAGGACATGTGGTTGAACGGGTATAGCGCAACAGGCACATCAAAAAATTCACTAAATAATGAGGATACATGAAGAAATGAACAAAAAAGAATAAAAACAAAATTGAATGGTCAAAATCTTTGTGTATTTCTTAAGAGAAAAGTATCAAATGAATTTTATACAATTTTTTTTAATCCGTTTTTTTTTTTAGAACATTGGAAATTTTGGTTAAAAATCTTTACTGTTTTTTTTCGTGTGACCTGAAATTGGTACGGTAAATTTTCGGGGAAAAAACATTAACTTGCAAAAAAGTTGGGGGAGTAAGGGAAGAGAAAACCTCTTATCCAGAATATTGAATAACTCGAAATGTGAAATTTGAAAGAAACAAACATGACTTAAAATTGAACAGAACAATACAAGTTTTACAAATACGCTGGCATAAAACATTTCTTTGTGTGCAGGATGCCCAATACAAAATAGAAATATGGCTAATATTTACAGATAAATGATTAAAAAAAACTTTCAATAATTAAAAAAAATCTTGCGAAGATGCAATACAATTCCTTCAAAAGGTTCAAAACACACATTGTTACAAAATATTATTTAATTAAAGTCAAAACTGAGTCACTGGTCACTTAACAAATTTGTTCTTTTCTTTTTTTTTTCGCTGTTCGATTATCAATTATTATTATTATTTGGTTTCTTTTTGGCTTCTGCTACTTTCTTCGTTTGCTTCTTATAAGGAACCAAAAAGACCAGTGACGAAAAGTGTGTCCTGTATGACACTTCATAGCGTGCCAGACTTCGGTTGTCACTGCAGGACCCTGTGCCACATACCCACAAGATCATCACTACACCAAATGCAAGATTATGTTCTGTATCTGGTGAACTAGTGTACAATTAGTTTCTACCCATGGGTCAAACCATCACTGTGGACCTGTACTTGCAGCCAGTTGGAAGGAGCTAGAATTCATTAATTGTGCATGTGGCCAGGAATACTATACGGCAACTTGTCTGGGAGACAATGTACCATCCACCTTACTACCCGGGCCTTGCGCTAACAGATTACTACTTCTTCTATTCCCTGGACAACCACCCTCGTGGAAAATCCTTCACAAATGAGACAGACTTGCGGCAGGCACTAACAGATTTCTTTGTTTCCAAGACACTATCAGACCATTATGCAGTTGGAGGCACGTTGGCAAAAGGTTCTGGATGCCGATGGGGATTGCTTTGAGATTTTACGGTATGTCAAATTTACTGTATATTTTTTTTCTAAGAAATTAAAAACGGCAATGATTTTTAGGGTTACCTTGTACATCACCGATACGAAAAAGCCTAGTTCATTCGTTGGTGATAGCCAAAATTCCTTGTCCTTCTCACTTTTTTCGTATCCTTCTGGAACCTTATACCTATTGTTTTCTTGTAACCCTTTAGTATCTTGGGAAACTTTCTGCTCTACTCGACTTTTTATATACCCTCCAATAGGCTCCAGATACAATCTCAAATTTTAAATTTGCGTGAGTGGAAGTCAATCTCCTGATTGGTCAAAAAATCCAAAGGTGTATATCCTTTTGAGATTTGAAAATTAAATCACAAACTATCCGTCTTTAGCCGACATATTTTTCACCGTTCTTTTTCGAGCCATTCTATTTTTGGAAAATTGAAAATGTTTCGCATCAAATTAATTAGTTAACCTTTGTATTAACCGCGTGGACTTCTTTTAATTGTTTTTTAATTTCTCTTAAAAACAAGTGTAATAAACGAATCTAGACTAATATAATATCTATTACTTTTTGTCTTCATTTTTTTTTATTAATCATTTATTTAATTTATATTTTTATGTAAATTTTATATTCTTCCTTCAAGAGAAAGAGTAATAAACTTATTATATTGTATTATTTTCAATTAATTTAATATTCACCTTTTAAGTATATTATCTTTAGATTTTAATGAAATTTTCTGGACTTATTCAGAAATGAATCATTTTAGTTTAAAACGTTTCTTTTATAGAAAATCCTTGCAAAAATATTTTGTATATGTATCTTTTACCCCCATCCACATTCATATAATTTTTATGAAATATCGAGAAATTCTTTTTTGTATTCCTTATGTTTGTATTTGTTAAAAGGAGAAGTTCTCGGAGAATCTAGACCAACAAACTATTATGATCAAACAAGACCTTAGTCGCAGAAAAACTACTTGGAATCGAAAAAAAAAAATCCAATAAAAGTAAAACTGAGGCATTTTTTTAATTAGAAAAAATAATTGTCTTTCATGGACTCTGTTGTTAAGATAAATGTTTCGATGAATAATGAATTTTTACAAAGAATTAGTTTCTTTTTTTTAAAATTTTAATTAGAATAAATAAGATAAATTTTTCTTGGGAGGGAATGGATAAAGAGAGAATAAATCACCTCTCTTGCCTCGGATATTAAAAATGTCACATATAATAAACAAAGCTCAAACCAACTACGAAAGTTACAAACATTTATTACATTTACATGAAGCAATATAAAAAAATACGATTTTGCAAAAAGCTTGCACAAAAATTTCCTTATTATTGGAAATAAGACAAGAAAACGTAACAAAATTATAGAAATTATTGACCCTAATAAATATTTACAATATAATTTTTCAGATCATGAAAAAAACTTGAAGGTGATTACGAAGACTGTTGAAAAAAAAGGAAGAAATTACTCTTTAGAAAAAGAGCACCCACCTAAATAGAGAGACGAAAATCCTACTTTGACTTTGGGGCATTTAACGATGCTTTGAAATATCTTTCGGTTTTCTTCCTGCTTTGCTAGCTACATGCTTCATCCGGGCCTTTAACGATATTTTTTTAAAAATGTCTTTTTGCATTCTTTGAGATTCTTTTTCGTGGTCGGATCATAAGTAGTTATTTGTTCTTTCTTTTCGTTGTCGTAGTCCTGGAGAAATACCGATACCTTTTAGCCTTTTGCTTTCCTCGCAGTTGTGAGAATTTCTTCACGCACAGTTTAACCCTTGGCAGAGACAAGAAAAGACATACAATAAACAAAGCCTACCTTAAAATTTAAAACTAATTTTATTGCATCTTTGCAAAAAAAGATTATGCCCTTTTTGCCCCTGTGAACAGGGTGGGGTAGTTTCTTCAAAGAAGAGGTAGTGATTTTCTCTTATGTAGGACTCAATTGGTCTCTACGTAGTTGGAGAAGCAGGAACTTGCTGGTCGTTGCAGGAGCATTACCATTTCGGTTGCTGAAGTTGAAACTCGGCTATTGTCGAGATAATACAGAAAGTTCTTCGTGTTGAAAGTACACATCAGACAACAAACAATAAACTGACTGAATTATACCGCCTTGAAAGTATTGGAGAAGCTGGAACATGACGTCGTCGCAGGAGCATTACCATTTTGGAATCATTGCCTAGTTATTTAGGCTTAATTTTGGGCGCTAAAGGCCCTGCAAAGAGATTCAAATATGAGTCCTGACATTTCCAAGATTTGCAACAACTGCCAAAAAAGGGCACGGGCCGTTGAAAAATGCCCGCGAAAAACAAAGTCAAATTCAACCAATGAGATTGGTCGGTACAAAATACTGTGTGGTATAAATTAGCCAATAGGAGCTTAAATTGCAGAATTTCTCACACAGTGGCTAGCAATATTCACATGTGAATGCCACAAATCCTTCCGTTCTTTGTTTCCACGCAGTTAGCTCTCTTCCTTCGGCATCTGACGTTTAAATTCCTTCTACCTTTAATCTGATGACCAGAGTTCTTACATACTCTCGAAAGAGAATCAAACGGGTTTCAACTTTAAATTTATGAGAGCAGAAGCCATCCTTTTCATTGGACAAAAAATAAAAAAAATAAATAAAAGGGGGTTATATATATATATTTTTTTTTTAAATTTGAAAAAATATATTTCCATCAGTCAGCCATGAGAGTTATTTCTGGTGGTCCTTTTTTAGAGCAAATTCTAAACAAAGAAATATTTACAAACAAATGTAACAATTCTTTTTACAAACTGTCTGGCTTTTTTTAATAGGCTTCTGCCAACAGTAAGTATAAAACAAACTTGGACTATTTAATATTTATATACGTAGTATTTTTTAATTAATTATCATTTTAAATTATTTTATATCACTAACTTATAAATTATACAGTTTTGAAATAATTTTGAATTTTTTTGGTTGGGTCAGAATGATGTTCCAATCATCTCTCCATCTGTTGGCTCTTGTCAGTGATTACTTCCCCAGGCGAAGATTTGAGGAAAGCTGACTTAGTCTGGACTGCTCCAAGTGCCCTCTTGATGCCATCGTACATTCCTCTGATCTTCCTTGGGATGAGAGCAGTCTCGATGGCTTCATTGAGCTGGATCGTGTCGAGCCGTCTGTTGAACATTGCTCCTTGAATCTGAAGGTACTTTTCGTGATGAGTCTTGTACTCAGTGTGAGCGGTGCGTTTGGCTGCAATGATGGGTGTACTCTGAAAGGATTTTGCTCCAAACCAGTCATGAAATTTAGAGTTTTTCTTCCCAAAAGTGGCGAGGGCTGTGTAATACATGGTGTTTCGCAGCTTTTCCCAATTCTGTGTTGCCGACACTCTGGACTGTAAGATTCGAAGGTGGCAAACAACTGCTTCACGTGTTCTGTTTTGGGCAACTTGCTCGTGTCAATGAGAGGCCCTTTCCTTGCTGTCTGACACGGTGGAATTTCTTCAGCTGAGTTCTGGTCCTGTAACACACCAGATACTGGTCTGTATCGGAGTCTGCACTCTGGAGAGTAGTACGTTCTTGAGTAACGTCAGGATCAGGTCCAACTGGTGTCAATTCTTCGAACGTGGATTCTGCCAGGAAACCTTGTGTTGGGATTTTGTCTGCAAGTATGAGTTAATGATGTGGAAAGTGTAAAACTCGAGCAGCCGCTGACCATTTTCATTCATTTTTCCCACACCAAATGGGCCAAGGTAGATGACCAGGAGTCATGATCAGCAAATTTTCGATTGTGGTTGCGAGGTTCTCATAGAACTCTTCCTTTGACCCAGGTGTGGCGGTTAGGGTGGGTGCATACACACTAACAAGACTAAGGGAACCTTCAGTGGTGTTGAGGTGAAGATTGAGGAGTTGTGCAAAACTTTCGTCATTACTGGTTGGAATAGGCGTTTTTCTGTTTCTGTGGCAAGAATGCACAGTGTTTGGCACATTTTTTAGTGTTGGTACCACATTTATGGTAGTACTGACATATTCTTGTGTTGCATGTGAGAATGTTTTAATTGAGTCGGCTGCTGCGTCTATATCGACTGTAATGTCGCCTGTGATAACACGAGACATGTCCAGATCTCACTGACATGGCTTCCACCCGATCGGTGAGCTTGTCTATGGCGGACTAAAGTTGCTGAATTTGGTCCATTTGTGAATTAGGCGGATTTGGGATAACGTTAATGTTTTATGTTGATGCATTTTCGCAATATTTATCAGCAGTTCCTGTCAATTTTTCTATGTCAGTGCCTTCCACTCAAGAGTTTAAAATTTGGGTCACATTGTTTGGTAGCTTATTCAGCCATAGCCGATGCAAAATATTCTCAGGTCAGGTGTGAGGTTTGAGAAGACTTGTGCATGTGTCCTGTTTGCAAGGGACACATTAATAAAGAGATTCGTTAACTTTAAAAAAATCGGTGTAAAATAGTTTTGTCTCGACGTTGTCGCAAGGATTCATTTCAGTCACTGTATTCAACAAGTCTAAAATTTCACGGGCAACGTTCGAAGTTTTTCAACAAAGTAGGCGAATTTTGCCTTTTGTGAAGTCACACTTCTTGCTGTTAAATGTCCTACAGCTGAACGAACTCTATCTGTACACCCAATGGATTTAACTGTGGCAACTGTAACGATAGTTGGTCCGTCTATGTTTAATATTGTTGAGAAAGAATATTCGTCTGTTTTTGCCATCGATGTTGGAATCTTCCTCCAATAAGATTCCCGTGGCTGTAATAAAATCTTCCTGTAGGTGGGGCAGTAGCTCATTGTAACCATCAGTGAAAGAAATAATGTGATAAGCTTTGAAGTGGCTGTAAATTGTCTGGGGAATAATAGTCGCAGAATCAGCCAGAACTCTACACACACATGTTGCTTTGAGACCTAAAAGAAAAAATGTCTAAACTGGGTGTAATGTTCTTTTACAAAGTGTCTTTTTATATATATATATATATATATATTCAGGAGAATATCACGTCGGGCGTCACCACTTTTGTTGCAGGAATGGAAAGTATTATCATTTTATACCTCCTGGTATATATCTTCCGCAATTTTTATCCTGCGGACTAATGTGAGTACTAGTAAAAAAGGACATAAAATATGAAATTTAAATAAACAACAATTAATAAATGTATTAATTTATGTTACAGAAAGATAAAGAATAAGAAGGGTAAAGGATGATAATAATAATAATAAATGTATGTTACAGAAGGATAAAGAAAAAAAACGAAGTGTTTTTGAAATACTTACATGCTTCATGTCTATCGGAGCGAAAGGAAACGCTCCCAAAGTCAAAGGGAAAAATGGAAGAGGCTTTCAAATATCGTTCCGCCTGTGATTATCGCCAGGGAGTTGGATAATCTAACAATACTTTCCTTAATACATAAATAATATTATCATAAATTGCATGTTTAATTATAATTATTCACTATTTTCTTTTGATATACGTACTTTATTTTCTCCACCATAACTTTCATTCATTTTCCTGCTTACATTTTATTTAAGCATACTTCCTATATACACATCCTATTGATGCATTCACGGATATTTCATTTTAAATTTTATTAACTGTTAAAAATTTTAAATAAACGCAGCGCTGTAGCAGGATTGTCATGCTAACGGGTGTCTTTTTTTCCTTCGATTTTCTGTCAGTTGCTTTGAAAATGCTTGTAGAGTGAAACAATGACAAAAAAACCCCCAAAAAAGCAAAAATAAAAATAAAATAAACATACAACTGATTTTGATAAATTCCCTCATAAGTACTTTGCTCGGGTATCCTACATAAATAATTTTATGAATCCATGGACCAATGCACAGGTGGAATGTTAGCTATGATATTAGGTACCAACAAAACAGATTTTTTTTTTTTTTCGCAGTGAAAGCAAAAAATCGACACCTGTTTAAAAATATTAAATTCAGAGAATTATCCGATGAAAACGAAAATTTCAGGACTTATTCATTACTGAATTAATATTTTACTGAATAGGTTATTTTATTAAAAACCATTGGGGAATTTTTTTGCGGGCGTATGTTTCACCCTTCACCCACTTTTGCATTTTAATTTGGGGTGGGGTGTTCATCAAAAGTTTTTACAGTTATGAAAAAAGAAATCCCTGAAGATATTTTTCAGTAAAAAAATTCATGCAATTCGGCCTCATCTTGCTAAAAAGAATTGAATTCAATAAAATTAAAAAAATATTTTCTTTTAAGAATTGGTGCTTGTATAATTTAATAAAACGCGTTATTTTCTTTCAAATTCGACAGAAAAAAAAATCTAAACTTATTTTTTAAAAATGACTTATACTTACTTATAATTAATCTTCTTGTTGTTCGTCACAAGAATTTATTTTATTAAATAAAGACAAATTTGAATTTTTAAAGAAAATTTAAAGCTTAATGTTATTTTCATTGTGAATTTTTTCTAAAAGAATTTTATTTTATTTTTTCCTTTTAGCTACTGTTAGATTTAGTCTTGGTATGGATTTACACAAAGGAAAATAATTCCGATATCTTGCGTTGACTGATTATTATTCAGCATCAGAGGTATATTATGATATTAATTTAATTTCATATCTCCCGTTCAGTGAGTATTAAAAAAATAAGATTATTCATTATACATTTTTTTTTTTTTTTTTTTTTTTTTTTTAGAGATATTTACCTTCACCCTGTACAAGGTCCTGGGGCCACTCGAGATAGAGGGTTACAGGGTAAGAGATACAGTTTATGCGGATATGTGCGGAAGGTAATGTTTAACCCTAGACTTAAACAGGTTAAGATTGTCGTGTTCGTGGAAGCAGCATGTTAGGAGTCGGTTCCAGAAGTCAGCGGTTCGTGGGAAAAAGCTGCTTGGGTGGATCTTATATAGGGAATGAGGGTAGTTCGCTACAACGTGTGTAGCATGGGGGGGGGGTCTTAGCTGTGAAGGTTAGGACTGGTGGAAGTAAGCAATGAGTTAATCTGAACATTCACCGGGTGAAATAGATGATCCAAAAATTGTAGGTCAGTAACATGTCTGTCCACCGCATATAATTTGATCAAGTGTGTCCTGACGAATTGTAATTACGCTTTTCTCGATGAAAACAACATTCTTCCCCGTGAATAAAAGGGATATCGAAGAGGTTCATATGGTTTCAAAGATCAACTACTGATAATTAAAATAATCTTGGAAAGTTGCAAGAAAAAAGGTAGAAATCTCAACACAACTTGGATAGATTACGGTAAAGCCTTTGATAGCGTACCACATTCTTGGATTCTTAAGGCTTTGGAAATGTATAATATCTCCTTGGTGATAGTAAATTTCATTAAATACAGCATGGAACTGTGAAAAACCACATTATACCTAAATCACACCAAAGCCACTGCCACTTCCATTTGTCTAAATATACAAATGAGGATTCTTTCAAGGAGACTCCTTGTTAACTCTTTTGTTCTGTCTCTCCTTAATCCCCCTTTCGTATGAACTAAACAGTAATAATTATGGATAAAAAAGGTATTTAATCACCTATTATACATGGATGGTATCAGACTCTTTACCAAAGATGACAATAAGCTGAAGAGTATCCTCAATACTGTAAAATGTTTCAGTGACGACATAGATATGGATTTCGAATTAAATAAATGTGTAAAAGTAATATTCAAGAAAAGAAGAATTACAGAAACACACTCAATAGATCTAGATTTTGTCACAAAGATTAGGGAACTGGAACATGAAGAAGTCTATAAATACCTATGAGTCATCTATGGAATACAGCATACCCAAATGAAGAAGAAAGTAAGAAAATAAGGTTTCGTCTGGTGTTAAATACCGAGTTGAATTCACAAAATAGAATATCAGCCATAAACACTGTGGCTGTTCCTGTGTTATCAACATTCTTAACTGGATTATAACTGACATTAAGCTAATGAAGGTCAAATGGAATTTCAAGTGGGTGAAGAAGTCCAAGTAAATATTAATACACATACTTCAGCTACAAAGAACCTAAAAAAAAGAAAAGCAAATGCAATGGGACAAATTCAGAAAAGATGGCAAGATAAGCTTCTTCATAGTCAATACTCTGCCCGTACCAAACAAGCTGATGTAGACAAACCCCGTACACATCAGTGGTTACATCGTGCAGGCTTAAATGTTTTATTTTTGCTACACAGGACCAATGCTTGCTAACTAGAAATTACCAAGCACACATAGTGAAAAATTGTGTTAATCCGAAATGCAGATTCTGTGATAAATATCCAGAAACAATTGATCACCTTGTATCAGGTTGCACAGGGTTAGCATCCACTGAATATAAAACTCGGCATGATAGAGTGGGCCAATATCGGCACTGGAAAAATTGAAACTTTTAAGGGAAGGAAACTGCAAGAAACTGGTATGAACATCACCGAGACTCGGTTACAGAGATAAGACCTGTAACAATTTTATGGAACTTTACAATGCACACAGACAGAACAAGCAATGATAATCGCCCCGAAATCGTGATCAAAGACCACAAAAATAAAATGTGCTTTCTTATTGACATGGCAATCCTGATAGATTGTAATGTATCTTTGAAGATCTTCAAAAAAAAAAAAAAAAAAAAAAAAAAAAAGCTATTAAAATACAAGGATCTTGAAATGGAAATCTCCAAAATGTAGGATATGAGGATATCAATAATTCCAGATGTAGTTGGAGCCCTCGGATTGATTGGAAAAGGTTCCGATAAACTTATGGATCCCTGGTAGCCTATGCCTTAAAGAAATACAAAAAATTGTACTTGCAAGTACAGCTCACATATTACGAAGAGCTTTATCCATGTAAGATATATCTGATCTTGGGTTTGTTTTTTGCTTTTTTTTTTAACAGAAATAATCAGTGGAAAATGTCATGAAGCGCTGACTTAGGTCTCTGGTTGGGACGCGAAAGGAAATGGGTATACAACAGGAATCGAAGGAAATATTAATAATAATAATAATAATAATAATAATAATAATTGGAAATTAACAATGAAATGATATTGCGATCCATGAAGTTAGTCGGAGTAGAAATGACAATAAATAAACAAAATAAAGAGCTATCATCATTAATTCGCCGAATAAGAGAATACCATAATGAAAAAGGCCCCAAACTTGATGAGAAAAATTTTGTATTGTTTAAATGTTTATGTTATTATTAAGAGGAAAGGCCAAAGTATTTTTTGATTATTTTATTAAATTTTTTCATCCATTTTAAAACATTCGAAATTTGGATTAAAAATCTTGTGTTTTTTACAACAACGAAATACCATTTAAAAAGTATGTCTTACTGCGGTGACTTGTTTTGTAGGTGTAGGTTTGTCTGCACTTGGAGTTGAAAGAATGCAATACAGTCTACTAAAACACTTTCCCATACTTTTTGAATCATGACTCACTTTAATTGAAAATTGTCACGTAGATAAATTCGAAATTAGCGTACCTCCATTTTGTCGCTGAAAAAAACAAAAACTAAAAAAAACAAAAAAAACAGCATAGCATGATGAAAAAAAGAACCCAAAACTTAATAAACAAAGTTTTATTGGCAAAATGTTTATGTTATTATTAAGAGGAGTTATCAAAGTATTTTTTTAAATTATTTTATTAATTTTTTAAATCCATTCTAGCACATTCGAAATTTTAGTTACATATCTTGTTCTTTTTTTACGTCAGCGGTCGACGTTGTAATATTTACGATTAGTATATTGACATCTTTTTTCCAGGTGAAAATTAGATTAATTTGGAAATTCTTGCAAAAATCAAATAATTGTCGGATTTTAATGAAACTTTCAGGGCTTATTCACAAATGAATAAAATTATTTTTTAAAGTTTTTTAAAGTAAATCTTGATAAAAAATATTTTTTTATATATGTTACTTAATTTCATGAAATTTCGAGAAATTAAATTTCAATCGCAAAATTTGTTTTATTAGTTAAAAGCAGGACTCCTTGGAGAATGTAAATCAATTTTTTTCAGAAAATCTGTTACGAATTGTAAAATAAGAAAATGCAATAAAACTATGACATTATTTAATTAGAAAAGCTTTTAATTGTTTTTATAAATAAGATTTATTAAGGACACTATTGTTTTAAGAAAAAAATTTCGATGAATAATGAATTTTTACAAAAATTGTTTTCATTTTTTTTAAAAATTTAATTATCATAATTTATAATATATAAATCTTTTAAAATTCAGCATTCCTTTCAACCGGTTAGGTGATATTGTTATTAAGTGAAAACTATATTTAGTAATCAAAAATTGAAAAGCTTAATTTGCACCAAGATTTTTAAAATAATTTAAAATTTTTTTATGTATATAAAATATTACGTAACGTGCCTGTGTTTGAAAGTATGGTCGACCATACACGAAATAATCCGAAAATAAGACCGATGACGATATTAAATTTAAATTCAACATTTCTAAAATTAGATTACGGAGAATATTTTCCAACATTTTTAAGATTACTGGCTACTTAAAAATTATATATAAAAAAAGGCGCTCGCCATCATTTTATGTTTTAATAGATAAAGTCTCCGTAGAACGACATTTTATCATCACTTGTTAAGTGATCTACGAGTGATAAGCCACAGTGATAAGAGCATAATAACCGCTACTGTTTGTTTTAAAAATCCATTTCTCTTTTATTTTAAACTTAAAATAAATAATATTTTTTCAAATCAGATTAATTATACTTTAAATCAGCTAATATTCCCCAAATAAAGTTTCAGAAAAGTATATTTTATTTTTGGAAGATTTTTAAAACCGTGAATTAACTTTTGTTTACAAACGTGTCAAATATGGCCGACTTTGTAAAAGCGAGAAAAAAGTTGAGATTCAAATCAATACAATTTCTATTTGAAATATATGAGAGTATTAACTTACTGGAAATAGTAAATTCATTCATTTAGATTTTAATTAAAGCTAAAATGAAAGCTTCAAGAAAGCCTTGTCATTTATAAAAAAAATCATTTTAAACCAAGGTATCGAAACTGAGTTGGGGTACCTCCGTAAATAGAAAGTAAAGACATTAACAAAAATCGTTTGAACCTCAGACCAAAATAACAAAAACAAAACAGAAACTGCCGAAATTTGTTGCGGCTCTCGTTTCACGAAAAACGATAACAGTAAAAAAAAAGTAATATTTCTCAATTTTTAAATCTGAATTTATTAAAATTAGAAAAAAAACTCTACTAAAAGGATGTACTTGTTTAATTTTGCGCAGCAAAATAAGTCTTAGTAATATTTATTAATGTTGGTTTCAATATAAGTTATTGTTCTAAATGCTTTAGCAAATTTAAAAAAAGATCTCATCAACACTGCAAATGCTGATTCTGATAAACGTTAAGACAAATGATAGAAGAGTTGCGGTCGCTAATTTGGACAGCATTAGAATTTCAGCATGAACAACTGTGGATGTTAACAAGGTTGTGCGTTTTTTTTGTGTGTATCTTTTTTGGTGAAGGTGTGTGTTTATAAACGAAGAAGATAGAAGAAACATATTAGAAACTTGAGTTTCTACTACGGACGTTTATTTCTTTTATGTTGACCCTATTGAAACAAAGTTAAATGTCTCTTGAGTATGTCTGTTTTTCTTTTTGGTTCAGAAATAATTTATGGGAAGTAAGGATACGAACGGCTAAACATGGTGGAGCTCAAGTTATCTTCGCGCTGAGTTGGGAAGATCGAACCTTTACTCTATGAGTAGGGCTGCTAAAACACTCCCGACGATGTCGTTGATAAATGAAAAAAGGTTCAGCGGACCTGGGAAGACTAACATTACACAGTGGGAATACTATTACTGCGTGAAAGTGATAGCCAAAAAGAGAAAGAGAAAGATTCCGCCCTTTCCGGAAGTGGGGCTATAAAATTGCACATGTGATCAGAAACCTTTTTCGGTTTCTTTATAATTTGCATGATGAGAAAATTAATTTATTATTTTTTTATTCTTTAATATTATTTTATTTATTGGTTTTATTTCATTTTCCCCAACATCAAGTCAAAAAGTTTAAGGTTTTACTAGAAAATTTTAAACCTGAGAATTGAAATTAGTTGAAAATTCTGCATATTCTTTTTTAACTATTTAGTGGTAGATGCGTTCAACTTAAACTTTGAACGGATTCTCTATCGAGTATTCTCTTGTTGCGGATGTGGGTGATGTATGTTGGAGAGGAATTATCAGAAGGCTTGAATTATCAGAAGGTTTGAAATTGTGTGTGTTCAATAATCTTCCATCCACAACAATTAATACAAGATAGAGAATAATAAAGATTCATAATCTTGTTTCAAAACATAACAATTGAATTTATTAATCTTACTTATTATAAAACGCAAGTTGTGTGCGTGTGTGTGTGTCTGTACGTTTATATATTGGGTCGGATTTCCTACATTTTTCAACCGATTTCAACAAAACTTCACAGTACTACGTAAAATTACCTTGCGGTGGTTCTGAAAGCGCCCAAAATTGGAAAAACACAATTGTTTTTGCACGAAATCAATTTGAAAACAAGATAAAACACGATTCTGTCGCCAGAATGAAAGAGGGACAACTCATATCGAGTTATACTTATAAAACCCAGGTTGTTTGTGTGTGTGTCTTTGTTTATATATGGGATCGGATTTCCTACATTTTTCAACCGATTTCAACAAAACTTCACTTTTTTTTGGCAGGTAGTATTTCTTATTGTCTTGCACACTTTTTTCTTTATTTTTACATTCTGAATGCTTTAAAAATTCCATTTACAAGACAATTGTTTATAATAAAATTCTATTCAATCGATAGACTCATAACGATTGAAAACAATGTTTTTGTTTGAGTTGAAGTTTGACCAATTCGTAAAAAAAAAAAAAACTAAGACATACGTGTCCGTTAACCTTAAACAATAATCTTTGTCAATTTTATTTTTCAGTCTTTATGACGGTTGATACTTGATCTACTGTTACATCCACGGGCAACGCCGGGCTCTACTGCTAGTATTTGATATACATGCATGTGAACTGAAAAAGTAGGACAGAGTCGTATCCCTTTGATTAGGTAATAGTTGTACCTGAGTTCATATTAAAAGGAAGTAATATTAAACTGTAATTTAGAAGAATAAAGTTTCTTTAGCATGTTTGGAATTGTGTATTGTACAAGTTGTTAAAAGTTCAAAAGAGATTTCAGAGTTCGTACTTGAATGTTGGTAATGGTCTTTAACGTCTGATCGTAATGTCTAAGACGGGAGTTCTTGAAGATTACATCTTGGTACTTGGGTGCAAGGAATGAGACGCGCGCGCGAGAGAGAGAGATGAATGAAAAGAAACCCAGGGAGTTTACACGTGTTCTGTTTATACAATGGTCGTGTATCACGTGGGAGGCTCCAAGCATATTGAGCGGGAAAACAGATTGGTCGCGTGCATGCGATTTGATTGGTTGGAACTGACCAATCAGCAAGCTAGATTGAAGGTGATTGACCAATGAATACTTGTTATATATTTTGTAAGATTGTGATGGTGAAAATTATAACAGGAATAGTGCATTTCCTAGCAGGGGTTAACTAGCTCTTTGTGGAAGAGTCTACACTCTAATTCAGCCATTCCCAATCTTTTTGAATGGCTAATAATGATACTAAGGCAAGAACATAAAATTTAAAACATTTCCAATTGTCCTTGCGTTTCACAATCAGTTTTTACGCAACCTCCACATTAAGAAGTCCTGCTTTAAGATTCATTCATGAGTAACGGAAACAAGACACAGCACTTGTCATTCAAGACTTAAGTAAAAACTCAGTATCGCCACAGGCTTACTAAAAAAACGTGAACTCTCATCAAAGTTAGGGATCAACAACAAAAGTCTTCTGTCAACCTCACTAAAAAAAAACAAAAACAAAAACAAAAAATACGCGTGTTAAATGAATTCAGTAGATGACTAAAAATATAAACTATATTTAACTTTATATAACCAATAGTTTGTGACTATAACTTATTTTATAATTTTTTTACATAAATTAATCTAATAGTGGTAAAAATGAAAATATAATAAATAAATAAATAAAATTCTTTTAAGAAATGTTCTCGCTCATAAATGGCATTAAACTGTAAATTTTTCATTCTTCAAATATATGTCAAACATAAAATATAGTCAACATAAAATTAATTTATTAATGTATAATAAGTGAAAATTTCACTTAAATTAGGTAATTCTGAGTGTAATTTTTTTAAAAACTGCGGATCGCGTGATTTTGCTTTCATTATACAGCGGAATTAATCCACCTTGACTGCCAATGCACTTCACTTAACGCAGCTGGATAGCGTTGGACATAAACAACCTCTCATGTGCTCTCATCCATAAGATGCGGAAGATACAAGAAACTCTTTGGATAGCCGACTACTTAATTTCAGTCCAACCACTTGGCACACACACACACACACACACACACACACACACACGCACGCTACCGCTAATCTAATAAACGTTTTTTCTTTTTTTTTTACTTATCTGTAAATATAATTTTCTCTCTTTTTCTTCTTTTCTGAATTATATTGTTCTTTACATAAATATAGATGAAATTCCTCTATGTTGAATGAATTTATTTTTAATGTCCTATACTACACCCGCTACAACAGAAAGTACGCACGCATTTTGATGTAAAACCTAATCTAATCTAATGTTATTTTATTAACATAATGAATGAGAGAGAGAGAGAGAGATAGATAGAGAGAGAGAGAGAGAGAATTTAAAAACAAGTATTTAAAATTAGATTGATAACGCAGCGTTTTCAAATTAGATGAAATATTCTTGTCGAAAAAAGTGGTTACACATGAGGAGGACTAAGAACATAACAGTTGAAATTTAGTAAAAACAACAAAGTTGTTCGAATGAAATATTGACTAACAATGCTTCATCTCAAGCAGTAAATTTTGAAAGTTTTTTATCATTTCATTCCAAGCAAGGCAATAAGACCCAAGGGTATAAGAGATTATGTGACTATTAAGGAGAGAGAACAATAAAGCAATAGGAATTAAGAAGACAGAAAATAACGATTAAGATTGAATTACAATATTTGGAGATCGAACTTAACTGGGAAACAAGAAACCGGAAGAGAGTTCCACAAACGAGTTGTGCGGGAGAAGAAATTGTTACCATAGAACTTACGGTTACATCTAGCCATTTCAACTGTAAAATGATGAAACATTGCCACCAATCTAGTATTGTGCTAGGTAACATAGAGGAAAATTCATTGGAACAATTATCAGGTAAGTATCTATAGAAAAGATACAGGAAAGCTGCTACGGCAATGGGAAATGGGCTGAAACCGAAATGACAGGTCAGAACTGATAACATTGCAGATTCTTCTTTGGATTTTATCAAAGATCTCTGAATATATAGCAGGAGTACCATACCGTTTGTGGCAGCAATATTCAAACAAGGGACGAATAGTAGACTTATAAATATGTAAGATAGATTCTGTCGAGAAAAATTGTCTAGCACGACGCAGGGAACCAACTTTCCTAGCAGCAGATCTAGCAATTGATTCTATACAATTTTTCCACTTCCTGTCAGCGGAAAACGTTAGTCTAAGAAGGCACAATGAGTTATTTTCCTGGAGATTAGCATCAGCCATGATGATGAAAGTTAAAAAGTGTTCTCTCAGATGGACTTATTGAACCGCTCATAATATTGAGACAGAAATAAATGATTGTGTCATCAGCATAGATACAGAGTTGAGAACTGGTGCTATCAGAAAGGTCATTGATGAAAATTAGGAATAATGTAGGCTTAAGGTTAAAACCCTGGGAAACGCCTGCATTAATCAAAAAAATCTAGAAGACTGGCCGTTCAAAGCAACTTTCATTTCTTGATTCGATAAGAAAGACTGAATCAGTTCAAAAAATCGTTCAGATATAGCACAACCATTCAAATTGGAAAGTCAATCAAAGATACTTCACGTGAGTCAGCAGTATAAAACTATTTTTAGCGCAATTTCACACTGAGAATATGTTTAATTAAAAGCTTTCACCTTGGGAAACCTGTTTCGTTAGTATAAAGAGAAACAGAGGGAGCGAGATTCATATATGAGTTAATGATAGGAAAGTAAAAATTGGATTGGAGATTAGTTATCATCCAAAAGATAAAAAAAGAAAACGTTTCAATACTTTCATTTATTAAATATAAAAATGACCACGAAGTTAACAGAATAACAACCAACATATTTAATATTTCAACATAGCACAAAAAATACACTATTTACATTGTTCGGTCTATCATCCTCATCTTTGTTGCCATATTTATCACAACGCTTCGGCCGTTGTACTTTCCGGCCTTCTTCAGGTGGTTGGAATGTCGAACTGAACCCTTTATTTCGCTCACTGGGGTAGACTGTTCTAGTTACACGTGCCATGTCTAATGGATGTCAGTTATCAGTTATCTCCTGTTAATTCCTCTCTCCAAGTTCTCCACCGCCTTAACCAGGTATTGAACTCACACTTTTGGGGTACTGTCACTGGATCTAACGCCTTTATCCACTGTGCCATGTGTCCTTGAGGACAGTATAAAAATATTGTGCAAATGGTTCACAAGCGAATCACTTAAAGGAATATTTTTGTGTTCGTGAAAGTGTGCAGGTAAATAAGTATGAATTGCAGAATTCTTATATTATAAGAAATTATTTTTGAAAAATTTGGAAAAGTATTTTTCGATTACAATATTTTATTGTAATCGAAAACTACTTTTAAAATATCACAAATTGTATAACCGTACCCCACGTAATCTGCACTCCCCATGTCTGGAAATATCTACCTGTATGCATCATCCGTTAGTATACTAAACTATCCCCCCTCATATTTTTTACGGTGTGATTGTTCTCAATAAAGGAATTTAATCGATAAAACCTTGTGTAGTCGTTGATCGGGATTAAATTGTTTCAATGTTTTACATATTCAATAAATTTCCTATGGCCGTAATAAATTTCAAATAGTATGGCATTGTTCACAAATCAAACAAAAATAGGGATGAAGTGCCTGAGCTTGATTCAACTGCAAGTGTAAACGCATGAACGCGCCGTCCTTCGCACGTTTACGGTAAAGCTGGGGTTAATAAGAGGTTCTCCGGAAATATTTCCGTTATAACGCTTCAATAATCCTTCTCAAACAATCTTTACATCAAAGGCTGTTCGAATGTCAATTTAGGATGGAATCATATGAACAAAATGTTGGCTAAATGGCAAAAGCTGAATTTGGACCCAGTTTGTCGTAGATTTCGTCCGTTTAACTGAAATAATATAAACCAAGACAATTTGTGTGTAATATGTAATTACATGGCAAATTTGGAAAGCATCAGATGAAAAAGCTGGCTTTTTGAACAATTTTTCGTGGTTTTTCGTTATACGCGGGGAAGAGAGCAGGGCTAAAAGCACATCTTATTTCTTGCATGATGGCAAATTTTTGCGACATGTTTGAAGAAAATCGTATAAAAAATGAGGAAGTTATTAAAATTTTTATTTTAAGTAATACGAAACCCCATTTTTTTTTACAGTTTTTTGGCAATTTTTTGTGTGAAGCCAATGTCACAGGAAAACTATCAAACACTCTACATAAACATCGTAACATGTTTTCATTAAATACAAAGTCAATTTTATCAATTTTTCTCCCAAACGTGGGTGGCCTGGAGATTGAAAAGTTGGTCTTGACTTGGCTTGTAAATTTTTAACAGGTGTGTAAAAATTCATCAAAATCGATCCAGAAATGTGTACGTGCATAAATAGCATACACACACAGACAGACACACAGATTTATAGATATAGCTTTACGTAGATAAAATATAACGTGTTCAACGATACGTAAAGTGATAAGAGGACAAGAAAAGAGAGTCTTACGTGTAATAATTCTCAACGGGAACTGTAGGTAGCAGAGATACTTCTGTGTTTCTGGAGAAGCAATATTTAGGAATTCAGATCTGAGTGGGACATATTCCGCAAACAGGAAATGACGTGTTCTGGACCAAGCTGGAGATATTTTCTATATCTGGTGAAGATATATTTCCATAGCAAAACGGCGCCATAGACTTGTTATTGCACCAAGTGATTGGGGGGGGCTAAAAAGTAACTGTGCCGTTTGACTCCTGAAAACTGACCGACTGCCGCATTCATCACTGTATTAAGTGACGTCACTAGTCGGATATTGATAAAATTTTGTAGGTGAGCTGACAACCAGAAGATAGATTGCTGCTAACTTATCTAGGTTAAGAACCTTACTAAAAGAAATTCAACTCGTTAGAATCAGTAGTTCTTATGGAGAGATAAGCGTTGCCTCGTAACCAATACCAATAAAACATTATCTTAAGTAGATTTTGCTAGAGAAATCATTAAAGATAAGGATAAAGTAGCAACAAATAAAAGATTTCTCCCCAGGTTGAAGGAGCACTGTTTAGTGTTCGGTTTAGTATTGGTGGTATCGTAGAAAATTTAGCGACGATATCAGGGTTTTTTTCGAACTTAGAGGTAATGACAACTAAAACTGCTTTCATTGGAAATGGTTCGCGGAGAGATTATTACCTAATCATCCCAATAAAGGCATTACTATAACCGCGATATGGTAACACTTTTTGTTCATGGATGAAAACAGACAAGGACATGTATATATGTTTGAAAGAAAACACTTTCTTTACATATTTAAAGGACTTGAATTAAGCAATAGTCTATTCATGCATTGGCCCAGAAGCACATTAGTAAATATGGAGAAATGAAGTGAATTAAACTGCTACTTGATAGTTGACTTGCATCTGTGTCTATTCTATAAATAACTTAAAACATAATCCATGTTGCACATTTACAAATCTACCATTCATTCGTGCATGGAATACTGCTGTCACATATGGTCTGGTGCTCCTGCTGTACATCAAGAGATTCTTGACAAAATCCCAAAAAGGATCTGCAATATAATCTATCCTGACCAGGCATCTCGACTTTAGTTACTTTTTCACCGATGTAACTTGACTTTCCTCTGTCTTTCCTACAAATATTTTCATGGTAACACTCTGACGAGCTTTTTCCCTGGTACCCCGAATACATTAATTTAAGTGTACTGCTAGATTGGCATCTAGGTCCCACCCTTTTACTGCTGATATAGCTAAATGCAACTGCCACTTCTACTCCATCAGTTTCTTTTCTCGCACTTTCTACCTGTGGGACTCTCTCCAGTTTGCTGCCTTCCCTGATAACTATAATATTAAAACATTTAAATGCAACGTCAATCGCTATCTTCTGTCTTATTGAACTCCGTTCATCTTTTTGTCCTTTCCTTAATCCCCTCTATCATCAGTCTTCTCTTTCACTTTCACTCCTTGTACCCCCCCACACACCTGCGTACTAGTGGCATTGCTTGGGTTAAATAATTACAAAAATACACAAAGCTAACTTAGACGTGCACTTGCTCTGATGAATTATCTCCAATTGTCCAAATGATTTAATTTTCTCGACTGTTCATAATGTATTTCTTAGCATTTGACATATCTATGAATTATAGCTGCGGCAATTGCAGGCAACCAAATTTTGGAACTTTTGGGTGGTAAGAAAATTCGAACCACTACCTCTCTTCCTGAAGCAATTAGCATTGTGAAATTTTCAACCGCATAGCAATGTTGAACCAATCTAACCAATCTAACCAATCTGGTACACCTTCCCTTAGTTTTTCTTGGACTTCGTACAACAGTAAAGGACACCATCCAATGCTCACCTGTTGAGAAGACAATTTTTAACACAGTTTCCACTGAAAGTCATGTACCCGATTTCTTTCGTCGATTATTTCATAAACTCCTATTTCATCAGCTCTTCCCTGTTTTACAATCAACGTCCATGCTTAAGTATTTTAGACTCTTGTAAACATATTTTTGTACAAGACTCGGTATTTATACAAGACCGCCTCCTCCAAAGCGGGATGTGGCGCAAGGCCGGTTTTTAACGTGGGGCAATTCCGAGCGCATAGGCTCGAGCAAAAATTCCTTGGAGATCCCGCATACACCGTGTCGAGTGGCTGTTTACCTCTACAAACGAGATTCTGCCAGTAGGTATAGTCTCATCTGAGTTCCCCTCCGCCCAAAGGCAGAGAGTTCAGACATGCAGAACTTTGGCGGACTCTAATTTTTGTATACGACTCTGTTAAGCTCTTGGTCCACCTTAGAGAGAATCCTTTGTGCGTGTCAAAAATGTTCTCTATCTGAAATGTGGAATATGTTTTTGAAGCCTGCTTTTTTGGATGTAACATCAATATTTTTCAATCTGTGGGGATTAATCTCACTAAGTCTGCCAAGACACCCACTTGTTGGTATTATCCAATTTTATCTCATTTTCTTTTCATTAGATTTAGCTCACACACACACACACACACACACACACACACACACACACACACACACACACACACACACACACACACACACATTTTCTAACAACAAAGCCTCGCATTTTCCTTGATAAAGTCCCTATTGTCCTTTTACAGATATACTCTATCTGAAATATTTACACATAAAATATGTGTAAATTTCCTTAACGCGTTGAAATCCAGTTTCTTCAAAAGTTCTCAACTTTGTTATGACACAAACATGTAGACACGCATCCTTTACATATTTAACTAAATATTGAGTTATATCTAAAGAAAATGGCAGCACAAGTTACTAATCGTTTAGCCAGCTAAAGGTAACTAAACGGCCAGTAACATCAAAAATAGGATCAGCATCCACTTCCCGCTTTTCTATATATCTATTACTACAAAGCCGGCGATTGTATACTTGTCTGCGTCTTATTGGTGGCCAAACTGCCGGATGCCTAAAAGACCATTAGGGTAATGTGACTCGAGAATGAACTATACATGAGATTGTGGGGACCTTCGAGATCATTAGAAGCTACCAAACTGCAAGAAAGGTGACTTTTTACGCAACACCGGAATCGCTCTAATTGTATATGTCTGTGGGGATGACCCCTACTTACTCAATTTAGTTGACGTTAACCAGGACTATAAAAAGAAGGATATAAACTCTCTCTTCCTCTTTTCGCTCTAGAATGCGGTAGGTACAAAAAGCGTTTCGTCGTCTCTGTGTAAATTTCTATCTCCGGCTGCCAAACTCTAAATCCAACTTCATGGCACATCAAACACTTATACATTTTCTAACAACAAAGTCTATAATGTTTTTTTTTTTCTGGCTATGTGTGTTACTGTGTACGCACTATTATATTTTCCCTCTGTATGTATTTATATTCTTTATATAAAATATATATGTAAAATTCGTATTTCGTTAATATTTTTTCCATTTTATTTACATGGATCATGCTTGGTTCTCTTATATTATTTCTGCCTGATTTGTACTTAGCAAGAATTTTTTTTCTTTTCTATTTGTGAATTGAATCTTTTTAACAGTTTACTTGGTTCGTGCAGTGTTTACACATTTTTTGTGCTGCTTATAAATTTCAGGTGCACAAACTTGTTCAGGTTATGTGCTCATCTATACCTTTAACTTTAAGTGCCATGATTTTTTTGTCGGGGGTTGGGGAGAAGCAGGCATTTTGGGTCATATGTGGGTTGACGTGGACACTTCAGTGGTTTTTCCACCCATGTACTTTTGGATATGCACAAACAGATGCGGCAAAGTCATTATGTTAGATGACCCAAACATCTGTTGCGTTAATACTTTTTAATTTCACTTACATGCCTGACATGAACCTAGCAAAATCTTTTCTTTTTTAACTATTTGTGAATGGACGCTTTATAAAAATTATCTGAATGGAGTTCATTTCTGCTTGTATTAGCTGCATTGTCCTTGCATTAGTCAGATTAGCTTGTGCCCAGTATACCTGTTCTTGATTGGACTCGAGACACGTCTTCTTCATTCCAGGCCTTCTCGGAGTCTGAAGTTGGCGCTCGAAATGTTATTTGGCGCTTAATTTTGGGTTATGCTCATTATCCTCAGTTTAATAGAATTTTCTCATTATTAGCAGAGACCTACTACCAAAGGAAAATGGTCTATATTTAAGAAAACGCCAAATTGAAGTCAGTCGATTTATAATAAAAATGTGCAAAAAAGAGGCTCCAGTTTGATTTTGAAAGAAAGAAAAACCACCAAAATGAAACTAGTCGGTTTATGAAATAACATGAATAAAAATTTATGAGCAAAAATTTGCAAAAAATGGCTCAAGTTTGATGTTATCTAAACCCCACCAAATTCAAGTTGAAGACAGTCGTGTCTTGATTGGAGATTTAATTTCAAATTTTAACCAATGAGAATAAAAAGTATAAGCCCCAAAAGGAGTTTATTTTCATCCAGTTGGAGTTGCTTGCAATATAAAGAGGAAATTTTGTTTGCGAAGTGAGAAAGGATTCGACCGCAATCAGGCGATTGCTATCTAGGAAAAGAAAACCTACGACTACTAGGTTACTACTACTGAAGTAGTAGTAGTAGTAGTAGTAGTAGTAGTAGTAGTAATAGTAGTAGAAGAAGAATCCTTAAAAACCTAAGAGACATATTTCATATATTCGAATGTTCTCATATTTGCGAACCTCTGTTTCTAAAATCAGAATATTTGATCTAAAGGGCACAGAAGGCCATCATCGACCGAGATAAATTTTCTTTTCTTCCTTTTTGAATTTCTCAGTCTTAGAAAGTTTGAATTTGTGCAATTGCAAAGTAAAATTCCCAAGAAAGGAAAAATGTTGATTTTTACGAATTGTTTGTTTTCTAAGAAAAAACTGAAATTCGTACTTTCAAGAACTGTTAATTTGTCCAAACAATTCGATGCGCATAAAGAAATTTTTGTGCAAAGCTATTTTGAATTTTTGTACAATTTTGTGTTGTAAAATTATTTGTTAACATTTTAATAAATGTTTGTTTCTTTTCAAATTTCATATTAAGAAGAGTTTTGTCTTTTTCGTCTTCGTCTCAAATAAGTCTTTTTTTGAAAAGAATAAGTTTGGTTGAATCCTCCAGTCTCTTCCCTTAACCTTTTCTTTAAACCTTTTTTGTTTACTTTGTGCAGTGTTCACACATTTTGTGTTGCTGGGTGGGGCTTTGTGCCGTACAAGTTTCAGGTACAAAAATTTATTCAGGCTACGTGCTCTTCTACAATTTTGATACTATTGACTTTAAGTAGCATGTTTTTGAAACTGTTTTTTTTTTTTTTTTGAGTAGTTACGTGTAAATTTACAAAACTTGACTGTCTACCTTTGATTCAGCTATAACTTATGCACGATAAACTAACATAGAAGTATTAGTCCTAATATAGTGCTTTAATAAACATAGCATCAGCAGCAGTCCTTAAAAGTAATTCTTTTCTTATTTTTTCTCTTTTCGAAGTGCCTGATATGAACGTTTCACACTTGAAGCCAAGAGTGCTGTGGACGTTTCACACACAAATACACCTACACAGGCAACTCACACTCAAACACATCGATTAAAAATTTTCGTTGTCTATGCATTTTACTTCTAGGAAAAGAAACTCTTGTCTTAAGTTAGCCTTAATTAACAGTTCGAAAAAGTTTTATCTATGTCAATACCCCCACCCACCTCAATCCTTACGCAATCGTCGACTATAGAAGAACATTCAACTCATCCTAATATCAAATTCTTAAGTATAAAATTCGCATATGTTATGGAGGAGTCTTTCTTCTTTTTCAACCTTTCATTTTTCGTTACCAAAACTAATAGATTTTTGGAAAATGCAGGTGAAAGATAGAACAAAACATTCGAACTGTTAATTAAGGCTAACTTCATTTTCCTAGTTAAGTTTTCACATACGCACACAATTGTTGTATTCGTGGTTTGTAGTTTCAGGTTATGGTGCCCCTATCATTAGTTTTATTGAATTATTTATCTAAAGACATCATATCATTCTTCCTAACCTTTGGATGAATGCCATCTTTGATGTTTATTTTGTTTTTTATGACGAAGGAAAAATGCTCTTATCTATTTGAAAATTTTAAAATTTTGTGTTTATTTTTGATGGTCTGATTACCTAAAATTATTTCATTATATTTTTTATATATAGTCCTTGATTTATTTTATTCTTGTATCATTGACATCAAGTTTCTCTCTCTTGGTGTCTTGAATCACTGTTGATCTCTTTAGTGACCCTGGTGTTGTTGTTGCTTAATGCCTTTTACTCGTTAATTTTAAACGATTTGTGCATCGTTGTTACTCGTGTACGTGTTGTTGATTAAATTGATATTAGATTCTCTTCCTGTGTCGTCCTCTGAGTTAATGACTTAGCTTACAAGCTTACATCAGATAAACTATACAGCGATTTTAGCGAGTTTAACCAGTTTGCATCTCTGTATGTTTCACTTTTGTATGTCACCTGTGTCTCGCATAGCTTCGAAATCCTTTTATGTATATTATCACATAGAATGTAGGTTCTTGACCGAGTCGTCACTTTTTTTTCTTAGATTGTTTAACTTGTGGGATATCTTTTTCTTCGATCGTCTTAGTTAAGTGTTAGGAAAAGTATTTTATCTCAAATGTGTTGATCTCTCTATGTTGTGAGTGCACGAATAAGAAAGCTTTTTCGGTGTTCTGTAAGTGAAAATGCCGTGTGTGCTTGCTGTGGTTACTCTTGTGTACTCTCCTGTGTGTACTTGTGAGTCCCCCGTGTGATTTTGGTCCGTTCGTACATAATCGGGAGATAGGCGCCAAACGAAAGCCAAAAGTTAATATTTTTGTCGTGTTCCTGTTGAATGAGAAAGTCACGTGGTGTTCTTAATGCTACGTCCGTAAGAGGTGTCACTAAGTCTGCTTTTACACGTCTATTTTTAGATTTGATGAAATTGTAGTTGTAAAGGGAATTTTTTCAATGTATTTTTATCTATTTATTTTGGTGTTTATTTTCAAAGTTTCAACAGACCGATATTGTCTTTTGTAAATTATAGTGTAAAAATATTTTTCATCTAATAAATGTTTGCATTTGTTCCACTGGGCTTAGGGTGTATATATGAGACTGGTCGCTGAAAAGTCGAATCAACACATAAGACGATACGACACGATGTAAACTTAACAAGTCATTTTATTTAAAATTAAATATCCTTCCTATTTCTTCGGAACTCCCCTTGATTAGTTGTCACAGTATAAGACCTGTTGTCAGTGTCTGCTGACTTGATCGTTCCTTACGTGTTCCAATATTTCTCTTTATCTAATTTTATTCTAACTCTATCTCCTCTTTTTAGTATTGGTAAATTCTTGACACCATGGAAGCTGTTAAAATTCTTTTCCATTCTAGTTTTTGCCAGTTTGTCACTCTCCCTGATTCGTGTGAAATCAGGTCATTCTGGTAATAACTTTTTGGGGGTGTAAAGGTAATGTGGTTCTTATTTTCCTTCCCATAGTTAATTCAGTGGGACTGAAAACTGTGGTTTGAATTGACGTACTGCGGTATGCCATTTAATGCATGAAATGTGTCTGATTGTTCCAAAATTCTCTTATCTATTTTAACGGCGCTTTCTGCTTTCTGCATTTGCTTGATGAGGATAATGTGGACTTGATGTTATGTGTTTAAATCCATAACTGCCTGCAAAATCTTTGAAAGCGTAGCTTGAGAATTGTTTCCTGTAATGTTTCGTAGTTATTGAACAATAAATAAAGTCCTTCTTTGATGTTATTAAATTTCTTACATACAGGTTGCACATTTCTCTGCCTCGTCATCTATTATGAAAAGTCCTGGCTCTCTGTTTTCTTTTTACACTGTTTTCAGCACATGCGTGTTGGTGCCATCGCTTACTTCCCTTTTTTCTTACTATATGTAACATTTCCGCAATTGAGGCAATATATTGTTGTCCTTGGCCATCACACTGAATCTTTGGCTCTCTCTCGGCATTTGTTTAGTCCCAAGTGACCATTATGAAGTCACCTTAATATTTCTGGT
Source organism: Acanthosepion pharaonis (assembly GCA_903632075.3). NCBI lineage: Eukaryota > Metazoa > Mollusca > Cephalopoda > Sepiida > Sepiidae > Acanthosepion > Acanthosepion pharaonis. The sequence continues at coordinate 2,282,206 of CAHIKZ030001458.1, read as the reverse complement.
CTAAGTTTTTTAGGTATTACAATTCTATCCGGAAACCATAGTAAACTGTTATGAACTGACAATTCATTCCAACTTGGAAAATATGGCCTTATGCCTTCTTTTATTCTTCCTTCTTTGTGTGTCTATCTATTTAGTGTGGCGTGCATTATTTCCTGTAATACAGTATCCTGTTGAGTAGCTGTTTTTATTTAATTTCTTATTCGATGCTGGTCTGGTTCTTGCCACGCAGTCTGTGTATACCCCTACATCTTTGTTGATAGTACTATCAGTGTTGACAGAATTGACTGTATTTTTTCAGTAATAAATATATATTACTATCAGTGTCGGATAAAGGACTGCTTGATAATGTGTCAGGTACAACTAGTGCCTTTGTAGCGGACCCCCTGGAGGGGGGCGCGATATGAAACCACGGCCTGAGCGCCCCCGTATCGTAAAGTGATGAGGTCACAAGAGGCCCGCTAACGTTTTTCGTATTAAGACGTGAGATCTGACGAGGTGAAACAAAATGGACAACAGAACGAGGATATGTATGATTAATGCTAAGTTTATTATATAAAGAAAAGATAGTGATTGGTCTGCCAATCATGGTAAGTGCAGACGTTCCGGTCGTGTCGACGGTTGGATGTTGAGATGCAGACGTTCCGGTCATGTCGACGGTTGGACGTCGAGGTGCAGACGTTCCGGTCATGTCGACGGTTGGACGTCGAGGTGCAGATGTTCCGGTCGTGTCGACGGTTGGAGTTGGGGTACAGGCATTGCTGGTCGAGGTCGGTGTCGAAACCTCCCGTAGTAATTACAACCGATAGTATACGGGGAAGGTTGGTTGGTAGTCACAGATGATCGCTGCTGGTCGTCGCAGATGATCGCTGCAGGTCGGCGCAGGTGATCGTTGCTGGTTGGCTGGTCTGGTTTCCAACTGGACGTGTTGGAAAGGAAAGAGGAGCTGGCTTTGCGATGTTGTTGGGCATATCGAATATCCGGTGCTGGCGTTGCGTGTCTGCTGGTCGAGTCCGATATCGAAACCTCCCGTAATAATTACAAACGTAATGTACGGGAAAGGTTATGGACGACGTGCGGGCAGCCAGTAGGGGCGGAATGCCGAGAGTCGAACATGGGCAAGGAGCCAGAAGTAAAGAGGCGAAGTAAAGAGAGAAAGAAAGGTAGACCCAACACGCGTCCAGTTGGCAGACAAAAAAAAAAATTGGGAGCGTAAATTAATACGCAGCCCTGGTCAGCGTCCTGGCCACAAAGGTACCGACCGTTCAGGCGCCGACCATGAATTCGGCGAGAAGTCGCTGAATTATGCTAAGGGAGAATAACAACAGAAATGTTCTCGCTAAAATGCTATAAAATCTCTCTAAAAAATGAGATTTGTTACTAAGGTCTAAAAATGCTTAGAGGTATATTACGACTAGGTTCGTAATACCAATGAACTAAAATGTAATTAGCTCATCTCTAAAACGAAATTACCAGCGTATAGGGAACACGATCGAAAGGTCAAGGTTGAAATACCCAGTTCTCTTCCGCTTTAGGAAGCGGCCAAAGGCGACCATGACACCTTCCCTGGAACGTGTTCTACGACTACGTTATATTTTTTCGGTTTCATCAGAAGTATCAATTCGGGTATTTCTTCAGAGGCTGATGGAAAAACTGTTGGTGGGGATTACGCATGTTATTGTGAGAATGGATGATATTCTGATCAGTAGCAGGAATAAGACGGAACACCTGAATAAACTGAAAGTGGTATTGAAACGACTTCATAATGCAGGGCTGAGGTTGAAGTGGAACAAATGTGTATTCATGGCAACAGAGCTTGTGTACTGCGAACACAATGTCACGACAGAAAGAGAACGTGCAAGCGATAATAGAAGCACCATAACCGGAAAATACCAGCCAGTTGAAGTCCTATTTAGGTATGGTAAACTATTACCATACATTTCTACCACTGCTGCCAACAGTACTAGCCCCTTTACACCAACTATTAGCCAAGAATGAACCGTGGAGTTGGCTTTCCTGACAGGAGTAGGCATTTCGCAAATTCAAGGAACTGTTGACATCCACAGAATTGTTAGTACATTATGACAATACGAAGGAAATAGTTTTGGTATATGATGCATCACCATATTGTGTGGACGCTGTGATATCCTATATTATGAAGGATGGAGAAGAGAAGCCCACTGCCCATACTTCACTCACCTTAGCAGCGGCGGAGAAAAAATACACACAAACTGATAAAGAAGGTCTTCCAGTATTGAAGAAGTTTCACCAGATGTATGGTCGTTGTGTAACGAAAGTTAACCCCCTTACACAAACAGGAAGGAAGGTCAAGCCCTTGGGCACGATGACCTGGATGAATTGTAATGGCGTAGTAAATAAAGACAGTTGGATTACAATCTATCTTTATTTTATCATTCTTGATACACTCATAACTTAAGATGGTGGCAACGAGCTGTTGGAGCTTGACTTTAATATCTGGAAACGTTATTTCTGCCTGAAACTCCCAAGAAGTATTTCATCTGTTGTCGCCGTATGCTTTCTCTTGAGAAATAGCGATCTCATCTCTCCACATTTGTACGTATATCATGAACCTGTTTGGGCCTATCTGCAAGCAAATTTGACGTGTAATCTCTCATGTCTATCAAAGAATCAGACGCCAATGCCACCGTGGCTGGTGCTATAGGTTTATACATAACAGTCCCTAGACGCCTGGTTTTTGACTATAACAAAGTGGAAAACTGGAAACTAATTCGCAAATGATGGACGAAATATACTCTCTTGTGTGAACTATGTAAAAAGCAGAGGAAATAATTGAAAATTTCCTTGGTGACGACGTCATGAAGATATACATTTCACAACAAATGAATCTGAACGGACGGTCGCAGAAATGACGTGGAGGTACATACGATTGGTGCTACCAACGAAACCTACTACAAAGAAAACAAGATAAGTGTGAGTCCTTCGACATTTTTTCAGTAATTTGCAAGTTCTTTTCGTGAACGTACAGATTTTGTAAGAAATGCCGAGACTCCATGAAAATGGACCAAATTGTACTGGTATAAGGGACCATGACACAAGACAAGACCTACTGGAAATTCAAAGCCTTTTGATCTACAGAGGGCAACAGAGATTTGCAGAACAGCCGAGAAAGCTGATGCTCAGAGCCTTGGGAAGATTAAATCAACCCATATTCATAAGATGAAGGTAGCTGAAAAAAAGTATACCTCACACTAAGGATGCTAATTTTGTGGTTTCTGCCACACACCTAGATGGGTGAAATCTCCTGCATATGGAAAGACTTACAATGCATGCAATGGAAAAGAATCGCTTTCGATCTAGATATCCTAACCTAGAACGGAAGACAAGCAGAAAAAGGGCAATGAGGTAAAACGAAAGGGAGACAGGAAAGATTCACAACGGCCCCAAGTATACACTACGTGGACACCGCCTCTTCAGATGAGGACAGTGATGAACACTCACAGTGGGTAAATGTTGTCACTTCAAAAAAGAACAAATATGCTAATTGTAGGATGCTACTAAAAAAGAAGAGGTGGTATTTCATACTGACACTGGAGCATCTGTTAACAGCCTCCCTAGAAGATATGCGAAGCACATCAAGCCTAACAATGTGGAACAAGGTCTTCGTGTGTCGACAAGTTATCAAAAGCCAAAGAATAACAAAAAGTACTCAATGGAATTCCTGATCTTCAAAGATGAGAAATGTCAACCCCTGTTTGTTCTTCGAGCATGTGAGCAGATGGATCTTGTTGCCACAAAAGATAAGAAATTTCAATGCATTGCGACTATAGCGGTGGAACAAGAGTTCAAGGATGCGTTTAGTGACAAACTTGGCGAGTGACCTGGAGTTGCATCATTGCAGTTGAAGCCTGGTGTCATCCCAGCTATGATGGCAAATAGAAGAGTACATGTTTCGACCCGACCTCAATTAAAGCAGAATTGAAGGGGTTAACAAAATTGGGTGTCATTGAACCCGTAGACAAACCTACACCATGGATTAGTCGACTATTTATAACTAAAAAGAAAGATTGTTCCCTGGGAATATTTCTGACATGAGCTCAATAAAGCTCTCATCTGAAAAAACTATACCATGGAGGACGTACTCTATGACATGAAAGATGCCAGAATTTTTATCAAGGCAGACTTATCCTCAGGGTATTGGCATTTAAAGTATGATGACGAGTCCAGTGACCGAACCACCTTCCAGAAATGTTTTGGACGTTTCCGTTGGTTGAGATTGCCATTTGTATTTAACTCTGCCCCTAAAATCTTTCAGTGGAAAATGCTTGAGCACTTTCAGGACTTAGATGGCACGGCTATCATCTTTGATGACCTGGTGGTATTCGGTATTAATCAAGAAGGGCATTATAAGAAGGTACGGGAACTGCTTGGAAGATGTCGGACAATGGGAATCAAACTCAACCCTGTATAATTTGAAATGGGACTGCATGCCATCACCTTCATGGGACACAGGATCACACTAAAGGCGTTGAGGTATACCCAGAGAAAGTTAATGCAATCCGGATCATGGATGCCCCGAAGATATAGGGGAAATGCGCAGGATGGTTAATTAATGTGAGTAAATTTATCCCCATCTTAACCTCCATCATAAAACATCTTCAGGAGCTCACAAAAAAGCAAGCCAAATAGATGTGGTCCGAATCACAACAAGCTGCATTTAACCCAGTGAAGAAATTGATTAGTAGTGCACCAATACTTGCCTACTATAATCCACATGAGGATTTGACACTAGAAAATGATGCTAGTGAATATGGCCTGGGAGCAGCCCTGAAAAGAGAGACATGTTGCATATGCAAGTCGTCCACTGTCGGACACAGAATGAGGTTATTCACAAATAGAAAAAGAAATGCTGGCAATGGTCGATGGACTGGAGAAATTTCACCACTACACATATGGAAGATATGTGAAGGTTTTGACAGCCCATAAACCTCTACTGTTGATCTGCACAGAGCCGCAATCAAAAGCACCTATAAGGCTGCAAATACCGCTGATGAGGGAACAGCAGTATAACTTTCTCGTGCTCCAACAGGCAGGCAGTAAAAGAACTGTTGATGGTAAACAATCTGACGCTGCATCCAATTCAAGACCATAAGCTGGCACAGATCTGCATATACATGGCTGAGGATGCAATAATGATGGCGCTACCTACAATTATTGCCAAGGGGTGGCCCAATGAGAGAAATACTTACCTGACAACATCAAACCATTTTTTGACTATCGGGATGAGTTGACAGTACAGGTCGGGTTAATCCTGTGTGTACAAAGGATCGTAATCCATAGTGCGTCAAGAAATTAAGACGAAGGCCCGTGCTAGTTATTTCGGCATCAATACATGTCTGGGGAGGGCAGAAGACCTTATATTTCACGTATGTCAGCTGAGATTAGAGAGTATGTTGAGGCTTATGGTACCTGTGCAACATTCTCGGATCGCCAGCCAGCAGAACTCTAGGTAGTCACAGAAAGTTCCAGAAAGACCCTGGCAAAAAGTGGCAACTGACCTCATGATGTGGGGTGGAAAAGAATATTTAATTACTGTGGACATTCACAGCAGTTTCATTGAAGTTGATCCTCTAGATCAAATGTAGTGATTGAGTTCCGTAAGGGTCATTTTGCACGCTATGGCATACCTGATGTGGTGGTCTCTAACAATGAGACTCAGTTTACATTCTACCATTTCAAGAAGTTTGCAAAGGTATGGATGTTTCAACATGAAACCATATCCCCAGGTAATAAGCTCATCGTGTAACAGAGGCAGCAGTGAAGGTCGTGAAGCGGTTATGACGCAAATGTAGAGCTTCAGGGAAGGATCCCCTCATAGGACTACTAAACTTACTGAATTCGCCAACAGAGGGGCTAAACACAGGCCTAGCACAAAGGCTATTTGGGAGAAGAACCAAGGCATTGTTCCCAGCATAGAAAGCAATCTACGACCATTTTACCCATACTCTGCTGATGAGGCAGCTAACAAAGGTAAAGAGAAGGCTAAAATAACAGAGTTCGCCCAAATTTTCCCGGTGAAATTGCAGATTAGGACACAGAAACCAATTTAAATAAAAAGCATCATTCTTGGTGTAAAAAAAAGTCTGATTATTCCCAAAATAGCATTAAACATTTGCGGAAACCTACCGTTTAGGAGATATTGACAATATTTTTGGGGGTCTTATTTGTGTCTCGGTTACAGCCCGGTCGTTATTATTGGCCTCGCCGATAACGCCCCAGTGACCAATTTAAATAAAAAAAAAACATCATTTCTGGTGTAAAAAAAAAAGCCTGGTTATTTCAAAAATAGTAAAAATAATCTTCGTTTGGGTTCCGAGTACAATACGGCCGCTCTTACGAGACAAGATTACTGCGCACTTGCCTCCTCGATTACAGCGCGAAAGTTTACCCATTTAATGGATAATTAAAAATAAAACAAAGATGAAAGACATTCCTGTTGTAAAAAAGCCTGATTAAATTTTGAGGAAACTACCGTTTACGAGATGTACAAAAAATATTTTTGTAAAAGATTTTCTATATATATATATATATATATATATATATATATATTTCAAAAGTAATTTAATTCATTTGTGAATATGTCATGAAAAACACAAATAAGACCTAACTAAAATGGTTAATATCACCTAAACGGTAGGTTTCCGCAAATTTTTAATGCTATCTTTGGAATAATCAGACGTTTTCACACCACAAATGATGCATTTTTTAAAAATTCGTTTCTGGTTCTTAATCTGCAATTTTACCGTTTCCCCATTTTAGGCATTGTGCTATTTGTAGGAATTTTTTGTACAGAGTCAGATTAAGTTGGTACATCACTAACTAGAAAAGTAACCCTAAATTAATATATATATATATATATATATATATATATATATATATATATATATATGAAATCATAAATTATTTACTGGCATAGTGACAGAGCTTAAAAAACGGTTATTGAACTTCTATCAACATAACAAACTACAAACTATGAAGCAAATAATTCTAACGAAATAGTTGAGTAGATTTAAAAAACGGCCTGAAATTTGAACTATTTTTGAATTCTAGTCTCATGTACGTGCGAGATTCCCAAGTAAAAAGGTCCAGTGCTGCATTCAGATCGAATACGGTTTTTGAATGATGAGTAATATCTAAGCAAATATGCAGCTCCCGCGACATATAAACATTATTAACGCTGTCAGATCGTAAGACGCTGATGTTGCGGACCCCCTGAAGGGGGATATATTGGATATGACCTGTGCGCCCTAATGAAGATGAGTCACAGGAGGCCCGCAAATATTTTAAAATAAATGACGTAAAACTGACAGGTCAATAAATGCGAGAAGTAAAGGGATGTATGCAATGGAAAACGCCGTTCAGAAAAAAAAACCTGTTTAAAGGAAGAATCGTTTCCAACTAGCATTCAGTTGGCAGACAAAAATAAGTGGGATGTAACTTAACACAGAACCTGTCCAATCATGGGAGCCTGCGATCGTCCTCTCTCTTTTTTAGATCGGCCAAAAGGTCACAGAGGTGTGTAGTCACGTCGCCGAGCTTGATACTAAAAATTAAATGCCACATGAAATGTTCAAGGGGAGTATTTATTGTGTTAAGAATCAACTGAGAACTGTGGTTGATTATAAAATCTAAATAAGCCTGGCATGTTGTATAGAAGAAAGTGGGTTAATGGAACGAAGAAAAGACAAAGGTACCGAAGTAATATAACTCTACCGCCATGAACATAAACGTGAGTAGCGGGGGGTTGGGGTGTTGGGGGTGGGTGCGCTACGATACTGATTTCGCCAGGCCGCTTGAAAGTAGTGCGGGGCTCTCGAAAACGGAGACTTGGAGCATTTATTACTTTTGATAATCTTCTGGCTAGTCGAATCTAGATTAATCGGGAACTGATTTTAATGCAAGAATAAATATTTATGACAAGATTTGAATTTTATTTATGATGTAAGAGTTTGTCATGAAACATTCATTTAATTTTTCTAAGTAAGATTTCTTTTTCCATCGACAGTCTAACTCTCTAAATCTCCTATTTTTGTACCCCCCCAACCAGGTAAAAAAAACAGACTAACAATTTAGAAAATTTGATACTCACATGGGACAGATTGAATGAAGGTGTAGTGGTTCTAAGAAGGTTGCGTGAATATTTAAGATTGTGCTGCAAATAAAATATGCAATGTCCACAAACATAAATTATAAGAATTGGCCAAATGGTAACGATATTCAATCACGACAAAAAATACATGTTTGAAACAACAAAGTAAATTTTATATAAACAATTTACAATTTCTTTGTTGGTAATGATGTGTGCAAAAGTATATTTTAGAGAAAAAGTTTTTTGCTGTTTCGGAAATGTTCAATGTCTAAAAAGTTGTCTGCCTTTGATTAAAAAGGTTGAATTTAACTTACACAAAAGATTTTCCTATGACAGATATTAAGTGAAAAAGTTGGTTGTGTAAATTTTTCTAATCTCTCATAAAGAAAGTTTGTTTGTTTGTTTGTTTGGCGGCTATTTGGCACATAATTCCCGGGTGTATCTTTCGCGCGTGTGAGTCTCAAATGCGACGAAAATTCGTTTGCTATTTCTATTTATAGTTTTTTTTAACAACCAAATCGGCTCAACGGGGCTTGGTAGCTGTTGCAATGCGTGGGCGAATGTTGTATTTTTTAATTTTTTTAGCCAATAGGGTTTCTTGAAACATTTAAATTAGGGATGAATTTGAGAAAGATTTTTTACATTGGCTGGGCCTACTTTTGCACAAATTTTGACTGTTTTCTTATAGAAATTTCTCGAAGCTTATTTTATATTTAACAACCACTGAAATTCAAGAAAATGTTTGAAATTGAAATGAGAGTTACTAAAAAGTCAAGAGGGACAAAAAAGGAATACAACGCATAATTTTCCTACCGAGTTTGAGTAAAAATGGATGGTAGAAGAAGGTTTTAGGAGAGATAAAAAAGACAACACAACATTTATTCAATTTTAAGAAGAACTACAAAAAAAAAAAAAAAAGGACAGGGAATTGTGGGAGACGACACATAGAGGAATAAAGACTGAAACTAACTATTTTCTCAGTTAATTTTTTTTTTACATGCGAGTACAGGGTGGTCCGAAAGTTTTGTTACCCCATACATAATATAATTTTCTATTTCAGATGTTTGACACTAGTTCCTACAAACCTTCGCCATGTGTGACAGCGTCAATGAAAGGGAATAATAAACTGAATACAGTACACGTGCTTTGTATTGTAGCGGATGTTTACATACACCACGCCCACAAAATACTCAATAGCCATTGGATAGAAAATAAGCACTATTTTCTATAGTCCTATAGAAAATAAGCACTATTTTCTATAGGACAATTTATGCATCGCATGAGCCACATCGAATTTTCTGATGTTTAGTTTACTTTGCCAAACCTGGTTTAGAAAAAATCAGTGATTGGTTGATTTTTGACCAATTATATAATATAACACTCTTTTCAATATTTTTCCCGCTCTCGTTCCTGGAGCCTATTCAGAAAGTATAAATAGCACGAAAATCAAAGGAAAGAACAGTAGTAGAATAGTAAATCTCCAGAGCTCAACCACGAATGGGAATTCTCATTCTTCTACTCTCACACACAGACACAAAATAAACAATTGCACTACGTTGTGAACTGTCTGTCCAAAAAGCCAAGTAACCAACTCAGAATTCTTTTGTACAACTTTCTCATACTTAAACTCAGTTATCACATATTGCTGAACTTTGAACATTTTAAACAAGAAAATTCTTTTAACACACATTTACAACCTCACATCAGTACAAGGGGAACTACTTCCTCTTTCTTAACTTTGTTTCACCAAACACAATTGTTGTAGTCGCTTGTTTTTCAATACATGTTATTGTTGATTACTGAATAATCTTTTGTTATTCCTTCTTTGTGAAATTTAAATGTGATGTGCTAATAAAAAACGCAACCTTCACCAAAGCCTTCTTAACAATTTTATACCAAATCTCATTAGCACGCCACAGTATTACGTGTTATAATCTGAATCTCATTTACATTTTGGTAGGTGGTGACAAGACTTTCGGAGCACCCTGGTTTTTATTCGTATCTATAGTATATGATCTATTCTTTCATTAGTTTCTTTTTTTTTCTCGAATATTTGTTTACTTTTGCAGTTAAAATCTCTCTCGAAAAAATATTAATATTCGTTTTTTTGGTGATATTTTTTAAATTAAATTGGAAAAAAAGAAATAAATAACATATAAACAAAAAGCCGGTATTCAAAATTAAAAAGTTCGATGAGCTCATCGAACTTTTTAATTTTGAATACCGGCTTTTAGTGTATATGTTATTATTATTTTTTTTTTTTCCAATTTAATTTAAAAATTTCACCACGCCCCTATCTTCTTAAAAGGGTCTACATCCGGATGAAGAGCACCGCTTTACTGTCTAACTACGCTGTTGTCATTTGTTTCAGTTTGAAGTTGATTTTCGTCACATTCGCTTTTCTGTCGAATTGAAAAATGTCAGTCAGTGCTGTATCAGAGATATCGAAAGATACCAATTCATGGGTAAGGTTATGAACAAATGTTTCGTTTAATTAGTGAATTAGATTGTACACTTATTTGTTCTAATTTTGATCACACTTTTTTTTAAAATGTTAAACTTCGGCGCAAAATTGAATGAGAAACCTACACTGAAATCAGTGAAATCTTTCGCATTTTTTCTTCACAAGTAAAAAACACTTTTGTTCGTATTTCCACAGTATAATATTGTACTTAAGAAATATTTTTTTCGTTGTTATTGGAATTCGCAGACCAAAGAGTGTACAGTAAAAAAAAAAAAGACTAAAAGAGTAAGTACACAGTGTGTACTTACTGTTTTGGTGTGTTTGTTTTTACTATCAAACAAAAACAGAATTACAAACCTAAAAACAAAAACAGAATTACAAACATGAACATTACTTAAGGTATCCAACTTAAAAATATTTAATTTAACTTAGAAATATTATTATAACTGTTATTTCAGAGAGATTCAACGCCACGTTACAAAGTTGATTTCATTCTTTGTTATTTACTCGGCAGTGAACGATAAAAAAGAAAAAAAAAACATACATATTTGGGTTGAATAACGAATATTTTCCCCTTGTATTTTAAATTCATCGAATTTCTGTTTTCATCCGCCAATAATCAATATGTTACCATTCTTATCAACTATTTTAACATTAAGAAAGATAAACGGTAAACCGTAAAACATTTTTTTAAAAATCCTTCAAATTATAAATGCTTTAAAAATCATTTGTTACAATTACATGATTTAAGAGAATTAAATTTGAATAAATTGTTTGCAGCATTTGCTAAACGAGCAGCTGATTATTGACAAGTATTTTTTCTTTTTCCTTTTTTTAATGAATTTTTATGTTAGTTTTTTTTTTTAATTCTATTACGACTGAACTACATAACTCAGTGGTTCTCTCAACCTAATATTTTACGTCCCGATGCACTCTTTTCTTTGCCATCATAAGTTAGGATGAGTCGGACAATCTTTCCAAGATTGTCGGACTCAAAAGGTGCATTCTGTGGAATAAGGTATTATGCCATCTACGACATTTTACGCGCGCGCGAGTTGCCTCCCTTTCTCCGTCACTCGTGTGTGTGCGCGCGGCGGTTGACACCTCCCTTCCTCCTTCGTTCGGTCTAATACAGTAGTAACTGTTTTGGTCAGTAGTCAAACGTCCTGCTACTATGGTTTATGCAAATTAGATTTTTGAAATCTTGCCGCGAAAAATTTGTGACGTCAACGACAAACGGTTGTTTGAAAAAAAACAGTTGGTGTTCCAGACTCTGAGCTGAGCAGACTCATTTTTATCTACGTCAATATTTCAGTTCGACTGACGAAGGATATCTTACTATGCAATACCAAATAATTAATTCTTCGTCCCTTCTGGCTGCTCATTCAAGAATCCTTTTCCGAGACGATGCAATACCAAATAATTAATTCTTCGTTCCTTTCGGCTCGTCATTCAAAAGTCCTACTCCGAGATGATGCAAAACATCCAAAAATATTAATAATTCCTAGGCCCTTTCGAGACTCGTCATTCAAAGTCCTACCCGAGACGATGCAGAACATACAAATCATTCCGTCGTCCACTTTGGGTCTCGCCAGAAATCTGTTTTGAACCAGTACAAAAAAACAAAAAAAACAAATACGTACATAACATTCACTCACATTACCTAAACTCGCAGTGAAGTATTTTTCCTTGTATGAATATTACCATGTACATTGACTTACTGGAACCTTTTTCTTCAAGAACATTTTCCCGCCTTTTAGCCATCTTGTTTTTTATTTTGGCGCGGAACTATTTCATTGGTCCCTACCACGGGACAAATTACTTGTTTTCCTGCATTTAATAAAATTACTCTTGTTGAAACCCAGTCTTTTCAGTCATTCCGAGGAGGCTATCTTGTTAATATTTTTATTTATGCACGTGGATTTTTTTTCACATTTCTTCGTTGTTCATTCACGCTTTTTTTACTTTGCTTGTAGACTCGGTAGTTTAGTGTGGTGTCTGGCACAAGGCCACTCAGTATAATCCAGCACTACACCCTACCGGGTCCGCAACAAGATTGGTGACCTTACGACGTGAATTGAACACGTAATAATTTTGCAACCTTGCTAACATATTTCTGAGCAAGCTGAAATATAAACGTGCTTAAAATCCGATAGCCGGAATGACGACTAGTGACAAGAGTTGGCGAACATGTCCGCCGCCGTCGCTCCTTTTCCCCCCTTTCATGAAGGGAATATAAAGAACTGGTTCTTACAAATGGGAAAACCATTTTCACAGTCAGAAGGATTACAGACCAAAAAGACCAAGTTTGTCACAAGTGGTGGCGGTTTTGCCACCCGCCATTGTTGATGAGGTCTCAGACTTCCTAAAGCCGTTCCTGGTAGAACCCTACGCGCGGTTAAAAGAAGCAATCTTAAGGAGAATGGGCCGTACAGAGGAGTCGTTAATCCGGGAACTATTTAGCAACCTAACTTGTGATGGCAGGACTCCTCCCAACTTCTTCGTTATATGAAAAGCCGACTCGGCAAAAAATACCATGGCCGACTCTATATTAAAAAGCTTGTGGCTGGACCGTTTATAACCCAAATTTTGGCGCCAATGTCCGAAAACACCTCGATCGATCAATTAATTATCGTATTTTCTCGCAACTGGATAATCAGACAACGCCGGTACACAGTGCCGAAGCGACTGGAGACCAAAGTCGAGGAATTGCAGCGCCAAGTTAAGGATTTAACATTAGCTCTAAAGAGCCGTGATCGAAGCCGGTTCCTTTCAGAAGTCGACCACGCTCGTCCAGCCGAGATAAGGATGCCACCCCTACTATGTCTACCACCGAAGATTTGGGTCTAAAGCTTATTACCGTTAACTTATACTGCGGTCGCGGAAAAAAAACCGCCAGCGAGTTCTCGCTGGCAAGGCATTTTCACCAAAACTTAGTCGCCTTTTTTTATGTGACGGACACGCGTAATAATTTCGTTTTTGGTTGATACCGGCGCTGCCATTAGTGTCTTACCCGTGCGTGATAAAGCTCGTCAACAACCTTTTCAGCTCCGCTTACAAGCACCAGTAAAATACTTACGGTACGAAGTCCCTTGGGATGCGACGAGACTTTACTTGTTTTACTGTCGCTGACGTCCAGATGCCGATACTAGGTGCTGATTTCCTGGCGCACTATGATCTCGCCGTGCGAATGAACAATCATTCCCTTTACTGACAACTTAACAAGTCTGTGTGTTCTTGGCACTTATTCTAAACTTACTACCACTGGCATCACCGTGGCAACGTGCCACAATAAAGAGTACTTAGTTTATTGAATCAGTACCAGGACCTCATGTCCTGCTGGATCTATTGATTGAACTAAACATCAAACACAGCACTTTATTAAGACCACTGGTCAACCTGTTTTTTCCGTCCTCGTCGTCTAGCACCTAACAAATTAAAATTCGCAAAGAAAGCTTTCGACGACATGCTACAAGAAGGCGTTATTCGTCCGTCCGACAGTCCTTACGATTTAGTACCTAAACCAGGAAAGGAGGACTATAGAATTTGTGTGGATTATAGAAGATTGAATTCCATCACCGTCCGGGATCGTTATCCAATCCCCCACCTCCACGATTTCACTTCTGGTTTACAAGGCGCAAAGATTTTTACTAAAATAGATCTAGCAAAAGCATATTATCAGGTGCCAGTAGCTGCTGCTGATGTCCCAAAAACTGCTGTTACTACACCTTTCGGTCTATTTGAATTTTTGAAAATGCCTTTTGGCCTTTGCAACGCAGCACAAACATTCCAACGTCTTATGGACGAGGTTCTGCGTGGACTCCCTTTTGTTTTCGATTACATTGACGACATTCTGATAGCTAGCGAGGACGCTGCCTCGCATAAACAACACCTACACGAAGTTCTTCAACGTTTGTCCCATTACGGATTTCGTCTAAACCTGGACAAATGTGTCTTCGGATCAGACCATATAAATTTTTAGGACATCACGTCGATGCAAATGGAATTGCCCTTTAACTGAAAAAAAGATTAAAGCTATCACTGAGTTTCCCGTCCCTGTTTCTATTAAACAGTTGAGACGCTTTATAGGGATGATCAACTTCTACAGGAGGTTTATTCCAAACTGTTCTAACATCCTAACACCTCTTACCAACTTATTACAGAAGAAGAAGAATAAAACTATTATACTTGAGAACGAAGCTTTGGACGCCTTTCGAGCAGCTAAAACCGCTCTAGGCAATTTTTCTAAGCTTAGTTTCTTAGAGGACGACCCTAAATCGGATATCTACCTGACCACTGACGCTAGCGAAACAGCAATAAGTCATTGAACAAATCCTCCTTCTAAACGTAGACCTATAGCGTTCTTTTCCGCTAAACTTTCTCCTGCCCAGTCACGTTACAGTACATTTTCTCGTGAACTGTTGGCTATTTTCGTGCCATTAAGCATTTTAAACCTCCTCGAGGGTAGGTCCTTCGTTATATTTACGGACCACAAACCTTTAACGTCCGTTATGTCCACTAATTCGGACAAATACAAGATCAGATACCTGGACTATATATCGCAATTTACTACTGATATTAGGTACATTAAGGGTTCGGATAACACTGTTGCCGATACCCTATCTCGTACTGAAATGTTTGTCGTGCATACTGATGCACTCAGTCAAGATTTGATCGCCGACGAACAGGAAGCGGACATAACTCTGAAGCATGTGTTTATCAGACACTTCTTTAGAACTTCAGAAATGTCAGCTCCTTTTAGTAACAAGGTCTTATACTGTGATGTAAATCAAATCTCCAAGACCTTATATTCCTCCGTCTCTTCGTAGACAGGTTTTGACCACCTACACGGACTCTCACACCCCTAGCAAAAGAGCCACAGTTAAGTTAATTTCTGACCGTTTCGTTTTAGCCGAATATGAACGTTCACATTCGCGAATGGGTTAATGCTTGACAATGTCAGAAGTGTAAGGTGCATAGACACACAAAATCTCCCGTGGGCACTTTCAGTGAGCCTGATGCTCGTTTTGCTAATATACACCTGAACTTAGTTGGGCCCTTATGCCACGGTTATTCCTACCTTCTAACTATAGTGGATCGTTTTTCCCGATGGCACTGCCATCCCTGTTAAAGATACCACTGCTGTGACTGTCATTTTTACGCGATTGGTTCAATTTTTGGGACTCCTAAAGTGGTTACTACAGATAGAACAGTTCCAGTCGTGTCTTTTCAGGAATTCACTGAACTCCTTGGTGCAAATTACACATACTACAGCGTATCACCCTGTGCTAATGGCCTGGTGGAACGATTCCATCGCAAAGGCTTCATATCAACGAAGCATGAGAATAATAATTGGGTCGATGAATTACCTCTCATCCTTCTATCGTTAAGAAATATTCTTAAGGATGACTTGAAATGCTCCCCTGCAGAGCTTTGTATTTGGTACTTCGTTATCTTTACCTGGCCAATATTTTTCGCCAGCTGTGACCACACCACCAGTTTCTTCCTCTTTTTATTCAGGACTTACGCCTTAAAATGGCAAACTTTATATATACACCACCGCGGCACTGCCCGAGTGATATCTATTACCGCACCAGCTAAAAGACTGTGAATTTGTATTCGTACGTAACGACTCTGTTAAGCGGCCTCTTACGCCGGCCTACTACCGCGTTCTTAAACGCGCGGACAAATTTTCCAAATACAAAAGGTACAACGTTTCAATAGATCGGTTGAAACCTGCCTTTATAGAAAAACCGTCGTCTCATACTACTTCCCCAATCAACTCCGCAAGTTCAGGAGAATGTTAAGACACCTGTTTTCTCGACAAAGCCTAAAATTTGGAAACATTCTACTATTATTAGTCAAATGTCTGCGACATTTGATCCAGGAAGGAGGGCTGTGTGGAATAAGGTATTATTCCATCTACGACATTTACGCGCGCGCGAGTTGCCTCCCTTCTCCGTCACTCGTGTGTGTGCGCGCGGCGGTTGACACCTCCCTTCCTCCTTCGTTCGGTCTAATACAGTAGTAACTGTTTTGGTCAGTTCCTGCTACTATGGTTTATGCAAATTAGATTTTTGAAATCTTGCCGCGAAAAATTTGTGACGTCAACGACAAACGGTTGTTTGAAAAAAAACAGTTGGTTTCAGACTCTGAGCGAGCAGACTCATTTTTATCTACGTCAATATTTCAGTTCGACTGAAAGGATATCTTACTATGCAATACCAAATAATTAATTCTTCGTCCCTTCTGGCTGCTCATTCAAGAATCCTTTTCCGAGACGATGCAATACCAAATAATTAATTCTTCGTTCCTTTCGGCTCGTCATTCAAAAGTCCTACTCCGAGATGATGCAAAACATCCAAAATATTAATTCCTAGGCCCTTTCGAGACTCGTCATTCAAAGTCCTACTCCGAGACGATGCAGAACATACAAATCATTCCGTCGTCCACTTTGGGTCTCGCCAGAAATCTGTTTTGAACCAGTACACAAAAAAAAAAAAAAAACAAATACGTACATAACATTCCTTTACCTAAACTCGCAGTGAGTATTTTTCCTTGTATGAATATTACCATGTACATTGACTTACTGGAACCTTTTTCTTCAAGAACATTTTCCCTTTTTAGCCATCTTGTTTTTTTATTTTGGCGCGGAACTATTTCATTGGTCCCTACCACGGGACAAATTACTTGTTTTCCTGCATTTAATAAAAATTACTCTTGTTGAAACCCAGTCTTTTTCAGTCATTCCGAGGAGGCTATCTTGTTAATATTTTATTTATGCACGTGGATTTTTTCACATTTCTTCGTTGTTCATTCACGCTTTTTTACTTTTTGCTTGTAGGCTCCAGTAGTTTAGTGTGGTGTCTGGCACAAGGCCACTTAATCCAGCACTACACCCTACCGGGTCCGCAACAATTCCAAATAATATGCATATATTATTGAAATCTTTATTCTTTTCCCTATTAGTACTATATACATATGGATTATTTTTGTAGTGGCAAAAAGCACAAGACTAAGAAGAGCTAGCGGAAAGAAAACCCAGCGTGGCCTCTCAGTTGCGCGGATTTATGTAGACTGCGGTTTGAGCCGCCTTGGGGATTTCGAAAGATAGCATTTTTGACAAGGTACCTCCATTAATTCGGTATACGTAAAAAGTTTAAAATTAGTTTTTAAAAATGGAAAAAACTCTCTTCAAGCTTTCATTTTAGCTTTAATTGAAAGCTAATAGATTTTTTAAAAAATTCTATTCAAGTGTAAAATACTCTGCAAACTAATTATATTGATCGGGATCGATTTTTTTCATTAAAATCGATCAAAATGGCCATTTTTGATACATTTGTGTACAAAAATTATCGGTTTTAAAAAACTTGCAAAAAAAAAAAATATATATTTTTCTGAAACGTTATTTGAAGAAAATTAGCAAATTGAAAGTTAAATTAATCTGAATTGAAACAAATATTACTTATAGCATAAAATGTTGTATACAAACATTTCTTAATTACGGGATCTTGATTTCCTGACGTGTTAATTGATTTAATGACGGCCAATTGACAGCCGAACGTGTTTATAGTCAAGTATGGTGGAGCAGACGATAAAGTTTGAGGATTTTTTGCCGTAAGGGGAAGGGGACAACCTTTAGTTAAAACACATAACCTTTTAATGATAGATTTATCAGTTTGTACCTCCATACTTCAGAAATTCTGCACGTAATCACGCATACAAAAACAAATCGAAATTCTTTTAAAAATATCCGGGGTCGTCAGATTGTAATAAGCTTTATAATATATAATTCGTAAATAACTTAAATACTTAATAAAAATATTTCCTAAGAATTATCACATTGAAAAAGAATTTTAAAAGATTTAAAGTCTTTAAATTATTCAATTTAAAATTGTAAAAAAATAAAAACAAATCTTGTAAAAATTTATTTTTCGTCGAAAATTTTTTTTCTTCAGACAATATTGTCTTTAATATGTATTATTCATAAAAGCAATTAAGCTTCTCTACTTAAATAATCATTTAGTTTTATTGCGTCTTTTTTATTTTTCGATTTAGAACAAATTTTCAGTAAGACCGAGGTCAATTTTGCAAAAAGAATTCGGTAATTTAATTTTTTCAAAGAATTCTGCTTTTAACTAATAGTCACTAAAAAACAATTTACGTTGAATTTTTCAAGTTTTCATAAAATTAAGTAATCCTACATTTTTTGCAGAGTTTTTATTATTATTATTATTATTATTATTTTTATTAATAAATCTTTGATTTTTTTTTATCAAAACAAAATAACTTAATTAGTATTATTACTTATAATACCGTGGCGGTAGCTAAAATAAAATTTACTTTTTTATTTTTTTTTATTTTTTTATTTTTAAATAAAAAAAAGTAAAACCCATGAAAACGCATTTTAAATAATTTAAATAAAATACCTTCTTTGAACTTAAATATCCGTTTTATTTGAAAAATAACATTTATAGCCAACTAAAAAGCTAATTCGTAGGGAAAAGTAGTCAGAGACGTAATTCAAAAATTTTGAACATCCCTACCAAAAATGATTTATTTAACAGTTTCTAAAATTAATAAAAAATATTTTTAAAAATGGTTCACACTCGAAAATGACATTAAACTTGACATTGTTCGATTCTTCATTCATGTGTTGAATAAAAACATAAACAAAACTCTTCTGACGAACAGTAATGGAATGAATTTCAAAATTTAAAAAAATAAATAACTTTTTTTTTTTAAATTCTACAGTACACTTAAGTGTAGAATTTTTTTTTTCAGTCCAATCGGTAAGAAAATAATACTAAATACTTTTTATTAAATTTTGCCAGAAGCACCAACTTCCAGAAAAAATTATTTTTTGATTTTTATTGAATTATTTTTGGTAATATCAGGACATATTTTTTTTTTTACTGAAATAACATCTTTGTATATTTTCCTTTAAAAAAAAAAATGACGAACTACCCCCCCAGCAATTAAAAAGTTCACACAAAATATCGAAAGGGGGTTTGAAAAAACCCACAAAAAATATATTTACACAAACTCTTCTAATAAAATAAACTATTCGTTAAGTTTGGTTTAGATCGGCTTTTGCTTTCATTTCTGGGGAAGAAATGCTGGTACCTAATTAATAAAAGTTTTTAGTGAATTATTGTTGTTCCTAGGTCTGCCCTGACCTGGGGGTGGTAGCACCTGTTAGGGGTCCCAGTTATGAGCAAATATTGAACATCTATCAAACTGGGGTCAAAACACTGTGAAAGTCTAAAAATACATTTTCATAGTAAAAACAGTAATACCAGCAATAAATTTTTGTAAGAAAAAAAAATTACCAGCAATACATTTTTGAAAAAATTCCCCAAGCTCTCAAGAAAATTAAATTTTGACATTAAATGACAATAGTGATTTGGTATAACATTAAACAATCTAAGAATTGTAATAAAATCCTGAATTATCTAGCACTAAAATACTTACCTTATTTACAGCCAAGTATTAATAAGATGTCCAATTTTGACTCATTTGTCAAGTTTATTACCAACAACTAACTGACTTTTCATTCCTTCAGCTAGACATTTCACAAATATTTCATAGATGCCTTCTTGAACCAAAATTCAATTAGCACAGTTACATATTTGTCATAGGAAAAGTGAATTAAACAAAAATTAAAACGTTATTAAATGTGAAAGAAACTAGTTTAAAAATGAACTTGGGTTTGACAAAATTCACTTTATTCCCCAAATGATATAAGTATTATTTATTAATATAAGTAATTACTTATCCAGGTTTTGTAAATACCACAAACTTTGAAGGATTACCAAGAATAAAAGTAAAACATGGGTATTAACATGAAAGAACTCTTTCATGACATTAATCCATATAATATCCTACAATTTCTTAAAGAAATCAAATTGTATTCCAAAATATAACTTCAACAAAATTACCACATAAAACACACAAATCTTTGCCTCTAGTAGTTATGTCCACACAAATCATGTATATGAACAAAAGCAGAGTATCATCTACCATATATTGCTTCAAAGCTCCCTAGAAAATTAAATTTCTGCATTAAATGATCCATGAGCAGTTGATATACCATTAAACAATCAACCAATCAGAAATTTTATAGCATGTGTCTGTGGCCAATTGATATTATTCAGTTGTTTTAAGCAAAGGCATGTGATTGACTAGTCAGATCTGGCTGTTCTATCTAGACTGGGTTGTGGAAAGTTGATGGGGGTGAAAATTTGACCTTGAAAACATTTAACTTTTTTACAAAGAAAAAGGAAAGAAAAGAAGAAAGCAGATAAAGTGAAAATTCAAAATTTGATAATCCAGAAATATTTGAGGTGATTAACAATTTTTTGACCCATTTCTTCTTATGAAGACAGTTTTCATGCAATAGGAAATAAGATGAGACACAGGAAGATTTCTTACTGACTTATCTTATGACTTCAATTCAGATATTTTTAAAACAGAATGTTACTCAGACTGGCTACTTGATATGTTGCCTTTTATTTACACATAAATACTTATTAAAAAAATTCTTGGTTCTAATTTAACGACTGCTTTTTGAAGAATATATAACCTTTCTAACTTAATAACTAGACAGGCTTAAACTTTGCATATTAATAATTTTAATCAATTTTTTTTCATTTTACCAAATGTTAACTTTTATAGGTTTTAAAAATTTTCCTTCACAGTAACTGTGGATTAAAAATATTTTTTTTTTTGAAGATTTAAAAACATAAAATAAAAAAAGCCATTCATAGATTAATATGTAATATTGATTTTTTTTTTTATGGTTTTATCAACCTTTTGTGTGTTGCTTAAAGCTGAAACCTATTTCAGATTGTATGAGGTTGATTATAGTACAGATTAATATGCAAAAATGAGTAAAACCTAAGTCTCCTATAATGTAATTGACCTGAATGCTATGCTTGCTATTCTCAGCCACCTACTCATTTCACAAATCTTATTCTGTAAATGTTGTCATATTTTCAGAATGTAAAACGCAAGAATGCCAAAAGAGTGTATGCTGAAGTAGAAGACTATTATGGCAAGAAACTAAAAAAGTCTGAGGATGTTAAAATCGTCAACTGCAGTGTAAAAGCTGGGACAGCTTGCACAAAGTTAATCAAAGAAGCATTGTCTTCAGTTCATCCAGAAGTCAGCTCAAGGTCAGTTAATACACTCATAATAAGTTTATGGTCATTTCTCAATACATATTGTTTTAGTCTCTTTATAGAGTACTTGCAGTCATCTCTGCCTTGTACTCTCCACCAGTTGCAGGACATTAGTTTGTGTGTCAATCCACTCCTCAAGCATGCCAACATGCAATTCTTGGAGATTCATGAGAGATGTCAAGATTCATGAGAGATGTCAAGTATACACATTTCATTTTAACTAGATCTCCAATTGATTTGTTTAATTCAGATCCAGTAATATAGCTACCTATATCAGGTTACTCTATCAGTGTTGCTGGTACCATGCAATCTAGTACTATGGACTTTATAGTTGGGTCATTGATGACTAGTCCAGTTCTTCCCATCAGGGTTTTTTTGTGGAGTGTGACTAGACACCCAGTATTATAAAAACAAGACCTGTTAAAGAGTGGATGATCCTTCTTGTGGGGTCAACAGGCATCTAGTACACAAGTGGGTAGACTGGAATTGATATCTATGCATGCATGTGATGATGACACTGCATAGCTAGCTAGGTAGAGGGTTTCCTAGACTGAAGTCAATGGCCACAGCAGACGGTTCCCCTAATATAATCACTGGCCATGTATCCATGACCAAGTTTGAGGACAATGGTAGTTTAATCTGGAGAGGGATGGACACTGTCAGGTCTACATGTCAAAGACCAAAGTGAACTTTGACCCTACAAGCAATCATTCCTAGTCATGGAACTCTTGATGATAATGATAAATATGGCTCCTCACTCTTGTGTGTAACACTAGCCTCTTGGAGATGTTCATTAATGCTATAAGTATAAGGAATTGTATTATGTCTGGACCATGGTGGTGGTCCTGAGGGATGAGTCAGTAATATCTGAGGTCAGTTTTCCTGTTGCTGGTTACTCTTCTTTAGAATGTTACCCTGCCACCTCCATTTCATTAAATTGGAATCATGTTAATCATAGCATAAAGTTCACCTCTGCATTTCCATACGCTAACAAACTTTGTTTTGATATGGAGCAATTTTGCACTCATCAGTAGACAACACTGGTGACTATTGTTACAATACTTCACATTGACTCAGGCCCACAGCAGATATATTTGGCAATATCTGACTGTTTGATGTATTACAAGCAATGGCCACTTATCTTACAATTAAAAATAGTGAAGCTAGTTGCATATTATATGATAGGGTTCTCAATGAATTTGATATTACATTGCAAGTGCATGGCGATTGTAAAGGGCATATGCCCAAATGTAATGAAGGTCATTATGCTCAGAAACATGTAGAAAGCTAGAACAAAGATGGTCATTGATTGTTCTTTTTGCCTGATACCTGCAAACAGGGTGACTAATGATGAGTTGTTTTTATGGGCAGAATTAATCTGTCTACTTGATGTTTGAATGGGAGTAAAGATTAAATATAACTGTATTCAAAAAGATTTATGACATTGTGGCAACTCAAGTTAGTATTAACAGCTTTCTAAAGATACTCTGCACATTTTAAAATGCTAAAAACATAACTGTACATAATAGTCACTACTGCTTATATTTGTGTTCCAGAGGATATTGATTGCACTGTTATTTTGAAGCTATGACACATTGGAGGATATTGCACTCTTATTGCAAAATGGGAGCAGAGAAAATAAGTATTGTCCTTATGTGATGACAAAAAGGAGACTATTCTTGACCAACAAACATCCCAAAACCTATTTCTAACATATTGTGAGTAGTATATAATACAATGATATGCATTTTATGTTTGAATTTCTGGGATGAGGAGTTATCATTATTTACACTATTTACATATATTATATATATATATATATATATATATATATATATATATATATATATATATATACATTATATATGTTCCAAAGGTTGTCATACCCAGGGGTGATATTAGTATGTGTGGTAATGCATCTCAAACAGATTCTGACAACTATTGTCCAGCTGGAGAATAGGAGAAGGCAGAAAACAGGTGCCTCATAACCAGCTGCTTCAGGTAGATGGAGTTTGACAGCCTAGGAAGACAGGAAAGCCCTGATTTTAAACCTCCACTGCCTTGTGGTCATAACCAAATATGGAAAATGCTATGGAAGTAAATCCAAACAGGAAGCCTGGAGTGGAGCCCTGAAGGTGATTGGCTGTCAACACTGACAACTTTCCGGTAACTTCTGCAGCCAAGCCATACCCAAATGTATTCCTTTGGATCTTGTTGGTATGACTGAGAGTGGAGCCCCGTAGTCTGGGCAGTATAAAGCCTCCATATACCATTGTGCTCTAGAGAGAAAATTCCAGTTTCAACACCAAAGGATTGGATTTTGGCCAAACATGGTGCTACCTTTGTCTCGTAAGATAAATGGATTCCTACTACATGCTGACTATCTTTGCATGTTGATCCAGGTAACCTACAGAGAATTCAGAACTGAACCTTTTATTTAATCTATGGTTGTTTTGTTCCCCTGCTCATGTCTAAGGATATCTAGTCTGGTTCTTATTCTTACTACTGATCAATTATTGCTTGCCATTTCCACTATGTAGAAGATTGAACTCAGCCTAGAGATTGAACTCAAAATTTTTAAACACTTTAATCCATGAGGCTATTGTTCCAGTTTCTTTTCTTTCTTTGAGAAGATGAAGAGCCGAAAATTTATGACTAAAGATTCTCAAAGTGAACTCCCTTATTCCATTCATCTTTATCCCATTATCTGTAGATATCTGTATCACTATCTGTTGAATAATAATTGAATATGCTGTGTCTCAGTATAGTAGCTGCATTGTTTTATTGATATAAGAAATAAATACTTTTTGGAATTTAAAGTTTTATTTATTGAATGATGATATAAATCAAATATTTGACCACTAAAGGTTAAAAAGGATTTTACAAACCTATTAAGATCATGGATACAAATTATAGTTATTTTTTCTCTTTTATACTTTTCTCATCTCTTCTATCTTAAAATGAGATTTAATCTGTCAAAATAAAATTATGTAACAAATCTGAACAATAATCTTTCAAATCCTGTATAGGTATTATGGATGTGGTTTGACCATTCCAACTAAACTGTCTGGAAAGAAAGTGCTTGATTTAGGCAGCGGCAGTGGACGTGATTGTTATGCCATCTCTAAGCTTGTTGGGGAGACAGGTCAAGTTATTGGCGTGGATATGACTGAAAGTCAGGTAATTGTTTTTGAGTTGTTTTCAATTTTTACTTTCTCTAATTATTTGTCAGCTCAAATTTCATTTAAATGTTATCCACTATCTGATAGATTACTAGTTGGTATCAACAAATAAGTGGTATTTTTTAGTCTCTACTAAACAAACATAATATTTTATATGTGAACTCTTGACTGGGTGGTAACTCATTGTAAATGAAAAAAAGAAAAAAGACATGAACTCTAAATAAATAAATACAAATATCTTTTTTTTTTTTTTTAAAGCTGGTCATTATAATGAATAAATATTCTTTATATGTTGGATAGGACAACATGATTAATATGCAGATAATTTAAATATAGAATATTTAATTGGATTCAGATTTTTAAGTTGTAGTGATGTTTCTAAAAATACAGAAGAAATACACATTTAGATTCCAAAACTCACAAAAAGCAGCCCATCTTCTATGATGTCTTTTCTAAATTTATCTCTTTTTGACTTCATCTAAATTACAATCACTTTAATAAATACTCTTCACATCTGCTAATACCCTGAAGATATTATTCCTTGTTTAAATGTTTGCTTTTACAGCTTTCTCTTGCTCGCAGTTATATTGACTATCACATGAAGGAATATGGTTATAAAACTCCAAACATATCATTTGTGAAGGGGTATTTGGAAAATCTTACTGATGCTGGATTGAAAGAAGACTTTTTTGATGTTATTGTGTAAGTAGCTGCTGTATTTGTTGCAAACATTTGTTTAGTATATTCCTATTGTCATATCAAATTCTGGAATCCAGTTAGACAAATTTGTGCATTCATTTCTATAAGAGTTAGTAACTGATATGTCCTGGAAAGGGATATATTTGTTCGAAGTAGCAAAGTGGTTTGGACTACTGTAACTGAGTAGGACAATCTAGCAGGTAACCGTAGTGGACTGTTCCTCGTAGTGGTAGGCAATAGGCGAAGACTATAGGGGTAGCCAATAGGCATCCCTCTGTATCTCCACATCAGTCTGTATTTATGGCTGACACCAGCCAATCATATTACTGTGAGGGAGAACCCGGGTGTATGCATATTCATTACATCAGTAACTGAAGAGAAAAATGAAAATAAACATCTTAAACATATATAAGTTTTAGATTTTGTGTGTATATATGCCTATTTTTTATTACTTTAAACATTAATAGTGCATATTTCTTATTTGAAATAGACGTCCCATTTTATTAAACAGTGTGTATTAATCTATTAGCCTGCTCTTTTAAATTTAGTAAAGAAAATGTCTCATCTGACAGGGATTGAACTTGTGTTCCCCTTTGTAGGAGAAACTACAGTAAGCCAGTCTCTTTTTACCCTATTTAACAAAAGTGAAGTTGTTTTTCTGCTGCTGGGACCCAAACAAGGAGGGACAGAATGCACAGCAGCACCCGAGACAAACAAAACAAAGCCAATAAAACAGAGTCATGTCCATGGCAGAGGTAATGAAGAATTCCACACAGGAACAGCGCAAACAAAGGTCGAACATAACTAAGATACAGAAAATGATGACAAAAAGAAAAGGAAATTGGAATCAATGTTCTGTACAATAGTAATACTACTAGTGACTCACTGCCTCAAGAAAAAATCTATCTCTTTATTCTAGGCACTGCTCAGCCCACCACCACGATCTTATTTTTTGCAAGGAGACCTTCTCTGGTTCACACTGGCCATTCTCTTTTGCATACGCAGCACACCAAACATTGTCTTTTTGATTGATGGGTCGGGCAGCCTCATTGAAGGTAGCCAGCAGTTCATCCTGCCTTTCACTTCCACTACAGAAAGCACATTCTCTTTTCTCAGATTATTTTTTTTGAGATCCCATGTCTTTTTAGTTTTGTATCCACAATATAAACAAAGTAGTTTCTAGAGTTAATGGATTTATTTCAAATTAATACCCACTATATTTCAAATAACCATCCCCTATAATAATGTTTGAAGTAATAAAAATGTTGTATTAACTTCTAAATACATCATCCACAAAAATATGGAATGCTTCACAAATTTGCCTGTTATCCTTGCAATACAAAAATTTGTGAAACCTTCCATATTTTTTAAATCAGCTAGTTTAAGTCTTTTTAAAAGAAATATTTTTAGAATTGCTCTAATTTGTATTGAGCACTTTTTTTTCTTTTTAAATCAGCTAGAACTGGTCAATTTTGGAATAGGTTTTGCCCCTAAATGAATGACAATTTTATATATATATATATATATATATATATATATATATATATATATGAGAGCGAGACTTGTATGCAAATGGAGAGAATTGTCTGGGAACTATTTATATATATTAATGTAATATAAATGCTTCTGCATGTACTGATTAGTATAGTAATAAGAAATAAATATTAGCATGAATAACTAATTCTACTCTCAGTCAGATATAGTGACTCTGATCTTGAATATCTGAAGTGTAATTTTTGGGATCAACTTAATGAACATTTAATAGGCAGGTGGTAAGGTTGAGTGGAGAATGAAACAATTTAGCAGTAGTTGTTCAATACTATGTGTAGTGGGCAAAGTTGGATGGTGATATTGAAATGATTGGTAAGGCTCAGAGCAGTTCTAATAAAGCTCTAATTCTTGGCTGGGAATATCCAAGTTAGCCATAGGAAAGAGTAAATTTGGATTTTGCTTTTCCTTTCGTGAGATTTATCTATTTCATTATTATTGATGTCTTCACTGAACTGAATACTGTGTTAGGAAGTAGATTTGTAAGAAACTTTTTTACTATGTATGCTTTGTCTGTGATAGTTGTTAAGGGCTTGTGTCTCACCAATGAAGTGGAATTCGGCATATATTTCCAGCTGTGTATGACCCATTTTTAAATGGCCAACTTGACTGCATTAATTAGACATTCAAAGAAGCAATAAAAATAAAGTGGATAGAAAAAGAGACATTTGAAAGTGAAGTCAACAAGTACTCTTTCAGAGACAACTCTGTATTCAACAAAAGCTTTTCCTGCTGAATTGTTGATCACATGTCAGTGATGAACATCATTTCACCTAATTTACACATCATCTTGTTTAGTGGATCAAGTTCAATTTAAATTGAAACCAATTTTAAAAACTTCTATTTTCCTTTTTCATTTTCTCACTGAAACCAAGTAGTGTCTTTTCCTCTTTCCATGTGATCAAAATGGAATAGTCCATTATTTATGAGGTCTTGGATGATTGCATTCTTGTGAACAATTTTGTAACTGGTGAAAGTTGAAAAAATAACATACCAGTTGGAAGCTGTCAATTTTGAAGTAAGAGTGAGCAGAAATGTGATGAAACAATAAGTTGATCAAATTCCAAAGCTTTAATTCAAGTCACTTGAGTTATTGGTGCCAGATATTCTGTTGCAGAACCTGTAGTTTTCTGTGATTTCTTTTGGAAGTTCTTGAAGTGTAAGTTGCTACTGATTTTGTGATATTGCTGCTTTTGTCAGTACATTAAAGGCACATGTTCTTTCTCAGTTCACAGGTCAATTTGTAGATACCCCCACTCTTCTGTGTGTTGGAGCATCTAACTAATTTTTCGAAGTTTTATAGAATGACTTGTTACACTTAGTTTAGTAACAACTTTGACAAGGTCTGCATATCATGAAGTTATAAATACTCCATGTTTCCAGATGAAACACTTTCTACCAAGTTGCCTGATTCTTAGGTGTTACTTTATATATAAAACTTTTAACAGCTTTACTCTTCTTTTCTTCACCCATATCCTACTTCAGTTCTTGAAAAATGCAGTTTTATTCCTGGGGAATTTTTTTTTTCTGAAAAAAATATTTACATGAACTTTGCTTCTATTTCAGTTCAAATTGCACCGTATGCCTCTCTCCTGATAAAAGGAAACTTCTGACAGAAGCCTATAAAGTTCTTAAGGTAAATATAATATTTTTCTAATTTGATTTGTTGCTAAAAACTAAACAAAACAAAAACAGGATTACAGCAATTTAGATAAGTCATGTCACACATCATTTTTAAACACAAGACCTACTTGAGAGATTTTTTTCTTTTTTGACATCAGACATCAAGCATTATTTTATCAGTTAAATTTTGAATTTCAAGTTTTTTTTATCATTTATTAAGCAATTAGATCTACATTGTTGTATTGAATTTTGAAATTCTTATGTTGATACTGGTGTTAAACCTTTTGTTTTCTTTTTGTAGTTTGGTGGAGAAATGTATTTTAGTGATTTGTATGCTGACAAAGTGGTTCCTGAAACATTACATGACAATGCTGAGATGTGGGGTTTGTTTAATTTTTTTATTGTAATGTTTGACTTTCTTTTCATTTTTTTTTTTTTTTTTTTACTGAAACACTATTTATAAAATAAAAGCTTTTAGTTTTGCCTTAACTAAACTGAAGTAAATTGGAACATAGCCACATAGCCAAAAAAGTCATTGTATGAAAAAAATTTTTTTTTTTTAAATACAATATAACTAACTTAAAATTATGCTGCAACTATGAAATTTCTAAACAAAAATGTAAAAGAATAATTTTACCTGAGTTATCTGTTAAAAATTAAAAAGTAACTATTAAGATCATATTTGACTAACTTCAGAAATAATTTCATAATTAAGAATTTGTCTTGTTCTGTTAATTTACATAGCTTCAAGAAAAATATAAATTTAGATTTATAAGAATAATTATTTTGCCTGATGAATTATATATTCATTTTTTTTTTTATTTTAGGAGAAGGTATGACAAGTGCCCTAGTGTGGACAGATTTCTACAAAATTGCTAAAGAGGTTGGTTTCACCCAACCCTGTCTTGTTTCAATTTCTCCTCTCCCAATTTGTGACAAAAAATACCGCGAAGCACTGGGTGAGCTTTTTTTTTATTATTGTTCTTGGTACAAAAGTTGTAAATTTACACTAAATCAAATCCTATTCTACCATAATGATGTAATTTCTATTTCTACTAGCTAAATTTCCATTGTCTTCTGAGGTTAGAAATAGGATTTAATCTTTTCAATGTCTATTCCTTTTTTATCTGTCAAATTTAAACATTCTTATGCTTTGTTTAGATTTCCTTTTATACATTTGAAGATGATCTACCTGAATAATGAGATGTGTGACTGATACATGGCTAAAGATTATGCTTATCATAATGGAAACTTTTCTCATAGATCATTATTTTGATATTTTTTAGAAAATAAATGAAAAAGCACAGAAAATACTGATATAATTTTTATTCAACACTAGCCTTTTTACAAATAGCACAGTTAAAGAATTTTTTTTAATTTAGAAAATTTGTCTCTTTTTTTCTACAATCTCTAAAATCATAAAATAAAAATCAAATAACACGAATTTCTAAGATAAAACTTACAAACAATTTTTTAAAGTTTAATTTTGATTGTATTTTTCGACCAGTGTAGGGGCGATAACTCCAATATTGCCTGTAAAATGTTGAGAAATCTATAGATATATGAAATGGTTATATTTCACACTTGTCTCCTGAAAGCAATATGGAAAAAGGAGAAAGTCCTGCTCCTTTTTATATTGATGCAGACTATTATTGATCATATTGTCTCGTTTGTTTGATTTTTTTTTTTTTTTCTAGAAAGTGATTTTTTTGTTTTTGGTTTTAGTTGTTATTCTTTAAACTCCCTCATTTGTCACATGCTCAGTCTATAGTAATTTAACATGCAGTCGTAGAACATCTCCATAGCTTCACTTATTTTCTTCATTTGTGATAAATTTTTCTAGCTTTTATTGCCACCTAGGAGGCTAGATGTCACATATAAGTTTATGACCTTTTTTTTGTTCCTCATTTTTAGAGGCCTTTGTACCTTGCTCAGTTTCTGAAAATCATCTTTCACTATACCTGGCCACTATTTGAATTTTTGAAACACACTTTCTGTTGCCTGTTATTACACTAAGTTTATTAATCTAAGTTTTAATTTAAAGTTTATTTAATCTTTTTTGTTTTTCAGAAGATATTCACTATGTTTCTGCTACATACAGAATGTTTAAACTTCCAACAGATGAAGAGAAATTGAATTTCACCTATAAAGGGACAGTTCCTGAGAATGAAGATCAATTACTATTTGATCATCGGACTGTATTCAAGGTAACACAGTTGTTTTACTCAGGGCTGTTGTCATTTTTATTTGGATTAGAATTTTTGAAAGATATTAATATTAAGTAACTGCTTAAAATATGAATATGCATCATTGTTTTTAGTAATTTATAAAATGCTAATGTTGTCATTCTTAGAGAATTGTCTATTCAGTAGCACACTAGAATTAATGTTGCTAACCAAATATTGTTCATCAAATATTTTACCAGTTTGCTTTGTGTATTGGATAATAAGGAAGGCATGTACAGTATTATCTTCATCTTTTTTTAAGTTGTATAATAGCATGCTTGTTATTGAAGTAATATTGACATGAAATAAAATACCTGGAGAAATTATTTACACTGGATAAATGTAGGTTTATGACTTTGCCAAAGCCTTTACAAATTGTAAGCAATTAAGTTGTAATTTCAATCTGTTGGCTCCATTTCCTAAAGTTTGTTTTTCTCTAGTTTGTATTTTTTCCCTTCTTTTCAGTGTCATGAGAAGAAATGCAATGATTTTAAAATGGCAGCCATTTTAAAAAACTCTCGTTATAGTGAAGATTTTGATTTTGAAGACTGTTCTAATTTGGATGAACATGAGGCAGTGTGTTACAAAGTAAGAAGAAAAATCAGTTTTTTATTTTGCAGTTTTCTATATAAATTCACTGGTAAAAAAAACAGTATAAGTATGCTGGTTTGTTAGTGATATTTGTTTTAATGACCATCTTAAAAATTCCTGAATATTTATGAATGCTCCCTCCATACATTTTTCAATATATTGAAAATGTCATTCTGATTAATCGTTCATCTTTCTAGTTTTAACATGATGATGAAGTTATGTAAACTGATGAATCAAAATATTATGACCAGTGTAATATAAGAATGAAGGTTACTATCTCATAAGAGTAATGTATATAAAGGTCAAGCATAAACAAAAGTAAACAAGCTTTGGGTATTACATATGTTGAATGGTGGAGATCTGAGCAAGAAAACAGATTTGAGTGACTCTGATAAAAGCCAAATTATTATGGCCAGAAAATGAAGTCATAAAATTTTAGAAATGGCATGGGTGATGTATGGTTTAAAGCATTTTCAGTGAGTATATTTGTATTGTATTTGAGCCTTGTATCAATGCAAGAATGTTCTCTGGTCCAACAATTCTTACTTTTTACTGAATAAGGTAGATTACAGGGTATGTGTGCATCATTAACCTGAGCAGTCACTGACACCTGGAAATGATGTTGAAAAACATCCCAATTGAGCCAGTGTTATGATTTGGGTAACATTCTGCTGAAAAACAATGGGTCTTCTCAATTTTATTGCATATGCTTTGTCACATATCATCTACCTCAATTTCATTGAAGAAGTGTATCGTTTCTACAAAGCCACAAGCCACTATGTTCTACAATGATAATGGTGTCTGTTGGTAGAATGGTGTATCCTGGCACATTACACAAGTTGTACAAGAATAGTTTCAGGAACATGAAGAATTTCAATGTGTTGTTCTGACCACCAAAATTCTCAGATCTCAATCCAATTGAGTATTTCTGTATTAGACTAACAGGTTCATTTGGTAGAATCTTCACTATTTAACTTCTAGTATTTAAATGATGTACTATTAATATCCTGTAATCAAATCCCAGAGAAAACCTTTCAAAATCTTGTCCTTGCCTGATTCTGTTGGAGGACTATTATTAGACAAATCAATGTTTGGCTTATCAATGTATATGTGATCTTATTCATTATCATTCCCTGATAAATGTCTTCAAAAACTTGTTTCTTGAAAAAACATTATCATTAAGGATCATTATTATCTATTTTCTTATTCTTTACCTAACTGTCAGTTGCAAATAATTTAACATTAATAATTTCTTTTAAGTATGGCTCATCTTTTAATGTGGCCATAACAGTCAAGGTTGATCTGGGAAAAAATGAGGGCAGTTGAAAAATGGAAAGTCTTTACAATCTTGAGCTTTATGCACAGTGCCAACTGCATTAAAAATTACATAACTTAAAAATATGATTATAATGTTAAATTAAGAATTTAAACAGAGATAAATGACAAATTAAAAAATAAATTAAACTAATCTTTTCTTTATATTTTGAATATGTAATAGTTAATAGTTTTAAGGACAGAAAATGTTTTAGGCATTATCAAGCAAATGTTTGAGACTTGTTTATCAAAATTAAAAATCAAACAGGCTTTTTAAAAAAGTAATAGACATTATTAAAATGACATTGTACTTCATGCTACCACTTTTATTACTTAAAACAGGCAAAATTATTTTGTTTTTCCAAAACGTAATGCTTTTTTAAATTATTTATAGTAAAATCTGAAATAATGCAGCTCACACCATTCAGGATAGATTGGGCCTATAGCCTTGGTTGACAACCAGACTATCACAGAAAGAAATGGCAGCCTATTGCAAGAAAATCTTCTGCTTAGTCAGTCATGAATTGAAAGAGACCTGATCATGTATTACGTATGGCACTTGACTAAATTATTTCACTTAAGTATACATTGATATCTTTTTGAATTTCCATGGCATAAAATAATTGCACTTTTTACATCTCCTTGAGCTATTCACCAAATTGTAAATGGCACTGAGTATTTTGCAGTTTCTATTGTGTATGTAAAATATAAAAATAATTTTATTACTTCAAATGTTATTTTTGTAGATACCCTATGTTTGAGTAGATGCCCTGTTTTTTTTAAATAATGTGTATTACATTACATTGAGAGGAAATGGTGCTCTCTGGGAGGGTTTGAGCCTGTGTTCTCTTTTGTCAAAGAAACCATTGTTTGATCCAGTGTTCTTTAGACCCTCAACCACAGAGAACATAACAGCATAACAAGATTCTATTCAGATCAGATGGTGATTTCTCCTACAAAGAACTTGAATCCTGACAAAGAGCACATTTTTTAAAAAAGTTTTCTTAACTGTGCAGACCAGTAGATATGATATGCACTTATTTAAAATAAAAAAATAGGTGCATCTATTTCAAATACAAAGTATCCACTAAAAATAATGTTTGAAGTAATAAAAATGTTTGATTAAAAATAAATTCATTGTGTATGTATAAATATAAAAACTATAATTAAGATCTCAAGTTCAATTTATCTGAGAAAACTTTTTCACAATCTGAGGTTACCCATTCATTTTTGGAATCAAATCATTTCATTTGTTTTGTTGTCAGTTTTGGTTTTTTGACTGAAATTCAACAAAATAAATTTTATTGTAGATAACATCTGACAGTATCTAAACACACACACACACACACACACACACACACACACACACACACACACACACACACACTTGTCAAATTTCAACCCATCTCAAATGTTTTTCTCTGAGGTTGCTTCAATTCAATGACTGTTTTTCATCTTGAATCTTATCACCAGATTTTGGTATATCTATAAAAATGATTTTCAGAATACCATTTATGAATTCATTAAAGGCTATATTTCTTGGATAGAGGCAATTTTCAACTCTTTTTGTCATCTTTCAATTGAAGTACATGGCATCTGGTAACTGATATCTGATATGCATATCATATCTGATAATATCTGATATTGTGGTTTCATCTGATATGCAAATATCAGATGAAACCACAATCTTCTCCTTAGTTCACATCAGCCCATAGGAATCACTTTTTCCGAGTGTCTCAGCATGATAATTTTGATCACAAAAAACACCTATTTGTGAATGCTTGAAATAATTGTAAATGTATCCTCAAAGAGGCCAAGTCTTTGTTTGCTGATAGGGTAAGGCACTGTATAGCCCCAAACAAGTTTAGTTCTCATGACTGCTGGCAGCTCTGTAATAGTGTGTTAAATAAGAGTATCCCTCTTCTCTTCACTCAATTTATTTGATTTGTATTGATAAAGCAGAATGTTTTACTTATAAACTCTCTTTAAATTCTATTCATGATTCAGCTGGAGTAACATTTCCTGACTTTTCACTTAGTTTCTGCTATCATTTCTAAACTGGATCTTCACAAAAAATGTGGACTTGATGGTATCTCTGCAATAGTTCCTTAATGTGCTCTTGAACTGTGTCTCCTGTTTCCTCTAAACTCTACGATAAATGCCTTTCTGCTTCTTGTTTTCCTGCTTGCTGAAAATCCTCTTCTGTAGTTTGTCTTTAAGAACTTGGATGAACCATCTAATCATTCTGTCAGCCTATTCGCCTTTTACCTCTTTTTGGAAAAGTACTTGAGGTTTTAATTATCTCTGAAATGGTTAAACATCTCAAATCACAGGGTCTACTTCCAGATAAGCAATATGGCTTTTGCTTCTCTAGTTCAACTGCTGATGTGTTAACAATTATAGCTGAAAGAGTCTATCAAGTTTTATATAAGAATGGTGAAGCTCGGGATGTTGCTTTGGATATCTCTAAAGCATTTGGCATACGGGTCTTCTTCACAAGTTGAAAGGTTACAGTATTTTTGAACAGATACAGTTTTTTTTATCAAATTGGGAAATAAAAGTTCTCTTGAATGGCCACTCTTCTAGATCTTCTTGCATAAATGTAGGTGTTCCCCAGGGATCTATACTTGAATCTACATTGTTTCTAATTTTCATAGATGATTTTACTGATGTCACCAGTTCTCAACTCAGTATCTAGGCTGATGACAACTATTTACTCTTATTATTTGTTTTAGTAGTAAACCTGATTGGTTCAATAAAGTCAAATTGGTAGTTGATCTAAAAAATGACCTACAATCTGTTGTTAAATGGGGCAAGGAGTAACTTGTTAATTCTAATGCCTCAAAAATGAAACTGCTCTCTTTTAATCATCTGAGAGATCCCTTTCTACTTTCATCAGCATGATTGATGCTAACCTCCAGAAGAGTGGCTCATTGTGCCTTCTTGGACTAATGTTTTCAGCTGACATGAAGTGGAAAGAGTATAATAAATCAAGTTTGCAGCAAAGAAAGTTGGTTCACTATGTCATGCTAGACAATTTTTCTCATCTGAATCTATCTTACATATTTATAAATTTACTATTCGTCCATGCTTTGAATATTGCTGCCACATTTGGTCTGGTGCTCCTGCTATATATTTAGAGATACTTGATTAGATCCAAAGAAGACTCTGCAATGTTATTGGTCCTAACCTGGCATCTCAGCTTATGACTCTTTTCCACCATCATAATATATCTTTCTTCTAATATATCGTCTTTTCTGTAAATATTTTTATGGCAATTATTAACTTTTCTCTATGGTACGTAAACTTTATGAATGCAAAATATGCACAGTACTACATTGAAGCAAGGTCTCATCAATTTACCATTGAAAAGGCTAGATGTAACCATAATTCTATGCTAACAGTTTCTTCTCTTGGACTTCTCACTTGTAGAACTCTCTTCTGATTTCTTTCTTCACAGTTAACTTATCTTCAAAATTTTAAATGCAATCTCAATCATTATCTTCTGTCTTCTAATTCTTATTCTTTTATTGTCTTCTTTTATTGTCTTCTTTCCTTAATAGTAGTTTTTCTCCTATTTTTCTAACACTCACTAACCTCTTGTGTTCTAGTGGCTTTATTGCCTTGATTGGGGCAAAGATTAAAAAAATTGAATTAAATAGGATTTTTTTTATTTGAGATTTAAATGTTCATTTCTCATTTTACAAAGTTGTATTTATTGCTTGCTAAAGTTTTTGTAATTCTTAAAATCTCTATTTCCAATTATATATTCAAAATCTATGAACAAATCATTTGATTAATATTTTATTGATTTTTTTTCTTAGTTTAAATTTTATAATTTTAATGCACTTGACACTATGAAGCTAAAACACTTGGTTATATTTTGGTGTTTGTTTATATCAGCCATAAATCTACAAATCACAAAGCCATTAATAAAAAAGAATGGGTGAAATGCTCAGAGGAAGATGTAGTTTGGAGAATTTAGTTTTTCAACAGGGACATGACAATTGTATGTATAAAATGTTGTTAGCCATAAATATAGATATATAATTTATGTATATGAGATTTATAATAAATATATATTTATCAAGCTTAACTTGGTTGTTCAAAATAACAGTTTCCCCTTGTAAGAATCAAACTTATTTTAGTAACAATAGTCTTGCAAAACTAATGTATAAAATATTGCTCTTCAGTGTGTGTATCTTCTGGATGTGAATTATGTGCAACTGAAGCAAGAAATATATAACCCAACATTAAGATGTGTTCCTTCACTTGAAATATTCATTAATTGCATGAATTAAAATATTGATCAAGGAAGTTGGGAATTTGATGAATAGAGTGTTGTAAATATTAATATCCTTCTCATGTGTTGCTCTTTAAATAAAACCTGTTTTTTTTTCCTTAAAATTTCTAAAGAGAAATTTTGAATCAACCCATTACATGAGAATTAATTATTTAAAATCTTGCATTATATTTTCTGGAAACTAAGATTAGTGTCCAGGTTCTTCAATTTAGTTATTTATTTTATTTTTCTATCTTGGCAAAAAGTTTTTAAAATAATTATCATGTAAATTCTACTTTTGAATTGGTACATTTCTTAGAATCAGTGTCTATCTCTGGTAAAAATTCTGGAATATTTACAAAATGTTCACCCAGATTTGTATGTTGCAGCAAATTAACAAATGCTAGATATTCTGGTTTGATGAAATTTATTTTAAACAAGTTAGATTAAATTTAAATTAATGCCATATTTCTCCTGTTCAAGTGTGGTGGGGGGGGGGAATTTATGGAATCACCTTGTAATTTGTATTGTAAAACATCTCTAAATATGCAAATTAGTTTGAAATTAAGAGAGAGCTTGCAGACATGAACAAGTTTGTGGATTTGGTTAATTGAAGTTGATGGAAAGGTCTATAAGTCTCCTTCAAGAAGAAAATCCAACACAGATCAGGCAAAGGATTGAGGTTGTTCCCAGTTTTAAATTTGGTGCAAGTAAAACAAAGATTTTCGTAGATTATCAAAAACATTAGTAGACTAGGAAATACAAAAAAACATGAGGATAGAAAACTGAAATCAATTTGCAATAGAAATAGTAAATGCATATTAAAACAAATCAAAAACAATTGGTGTGGTGAGGGGTTGATGTTTCTGACAGAACTTTAAGAAGTAGAATGAAATAGGGGTTTAAATATAGAAAAGCCAAACAAAAACCAGCAGTAATGTCTAAACAGAAGAAAACAAGATTTACATTGGGTTATGGCAAAGCAGTCATTGACTGTAGGTGATTGGATAAAAGTGATATTCAGTGATGAATTACAAATTTCCACTGGTCAAAGCAATGGTACTGAAACTTTTGTCTGGTACCATTACAATGAATTCCAAGATGACTACCTGAAGAAAACAAAGTTACTGTCTGTTTGATATAGTGTTGCCTGTACTGTAAAGGACTATAGGAATGTAAAAATTTACATTAAAATGTAGACATTTTTCTTATTCTTTCAAAAGTAAATGGCTTTGTTTACAATGAAGTTATATCTTAGGCTGATAATGCTTCTTTCCTCAGAACAAAGAGTATTTCAAGTTTTTCTTCAGGAAAAGCATATCAACTCAGTGACAAAACTGAGCTTCCAGCTGAAATTGACAAAAGTAGAACTAGCTTTGTTGAGAAAATGATTTTCATGAGTGAAAGCCGTGCCTTAATAAATTTGGGTAGTTATAAAATGTTCCAAAGAACCTACAAAGGATTAATTGTGATTAATTATTTTTTTTTTGATGATACATAATTTTTCATTACTTAATCAGAAAATTATGCAATTAATTTAAATAATTTTAATATTTTCTAAGTATACTGTATGAAACCAGATTTTTAATCTATAAAACAAAAACAGTTTTGTATAATAAATATGATTTCTTTTTATGGCAAAAAAACGCTAGCTGAGTATTCTGTATTGCATAATCTTTACCAGGACTAGTACTTTGCTTTATTTGGATCAATATATTTTCAAACTGCAGATTTACAACTTTACAAGCAGAAAGTAAATATAGAAAAATGCTGAATGTTGATGGTACAGTTTCATATTTTACTAGCTTTTATAATTTAACATAGCAGTTAATGATTTTCTTTTCTTTCTCTGATTTGCACATTAACTTAAATGCTGATAAGGATATCATATGGACATTTCCAAAAACTATTAAATAAATACTTTTATTATTCCAATCATTCAAGAAATTGATAGCTGATAATATTTTTGAAGGTGCTGTAGTAATAATGGTTATATTTTATTTTATTTTCAGCCTGTGAATCCATTTGAGTATTTGGCTCAACTTAAATCTGAAAATAGAATGCCTTCACCACCACCATGCAGTAAAAGGAAATGAAAATATTGTATTTTTTTTTTTTAATTTTGGTTTTCAATTCAAAGGACATTTTTTATTTGAATGAAATTCTTTTCAACTTTCATTGCAAAATCTATAATGTCTCAAATTCAAAAGTTTCTGTTGGTCACTTTGCTGAATCATTTATCTACTTTTTCATTTAAGTATTCAAAGATTATGAAATCAGAATTAAATTTTATACTAAATTAGGTGGAAATGGGAAACATATCTTCACTTTCTAATTAACATTCATAATTACTTTTTTGTGATTTTTAAGCAAAAGAAAATGATTTTATAATTATCAATTTCCTGTTTTTATTTTTATTTTTAATAAAATCAAGTAGGATTCACTTTGTAAAACCTAAAAATTTTTTGCAATATCTAAAATATAGTTTAATGACTGATTTGGGTGGTTTGTTTTATTGTATCAGTTTTAGTTGAGTAACAATAAAAGTGTATTTTGAATAAGTTTACAATAAACTCATTGTGCCTTCATTCTGAATTTAAAAAATTTTGAGTGATTTTTTTTAAAAAAAAATTTATTTTTTTTAATTTTATATATATATATATATATATATATATATATATATATATATATGTGCTTTTAGTCTGCAGCAAAGTTGCTTTATATTTCTGCTCTGATTTGAATCCTGATCAAATTAAAAACTTAAATATATGCATAAAACATACAATCATTATTATCTGATTTTAATTATTAATGTTTGTCATTTAAGAAAAATTAACACTCATCTTCTATGGAACTATATCCAATTATATATCACAGAGGATAAATTGAAACGTGACTTTAAACTTTGTGACATTTAATAGCAATTTTGATTATTTGGTGTCCGTTTTTTTATCATATATTTTTTTCACTTGTGTGAAATTAAAATATCTGTTAAAATCAATTTTCTGACAATCATTGGAGTAACACATTGAGTCCTTCATGGCATTTCTTAAGTTATTGGAGGCTTTGTTGTGTTATTCTCCTCTCTAAGTGGTATGTGACAAATTTTATTGGTATAACAGGGAGTCTAACAATCAACATGATGGTTTGCAATGTGCTGTTAGGAGTGCCTGACTCATCCAGCAGTGTCCACCACCCACACTACTCTGTGACAATTGCTCATGACTCTTCAGGAGTAGGCTGAGCATTTACAGTCATTTCTGTCACTGTCACCAGAGTAGAGAAAGGGAATAAGTAGAGAGGATGATGATCCTGATTCTTGGATGCCAATGGGTGCCAACTTGTCTTTAACTACTGGAAAAGGTAGCTCCATATTTTTTTTCTAAGGACATTTGTACAAAATGAACACAGACTACCGCCATCAAAATTTGATCTTGGTTCACCAATTCTGTTTTTCATACTATTAACCATTATGGCAACACTGCACCACCTGAAACAT
The DNA here is from genome assembly GCA_903632075.3 of Acanthosepion pharaonis. Taxonomy (NCBI): domain Eukaryota; kingdom Metazoa; phylum Mollusca; class Cephalopoda; order Sepiida; family Sepiidae; genus Acanthosepion; species Acanthosepion pharaonis. Next base: position 2,241,471 of record CAHIKZ030001458.1, on the reverse strand, counting down.
CTGTTAATAGCCAGTAAATGACTGCCTGTGTAATCTTTGTATTTCATATTTGTTATGAATATATTGTTCAGGACTTTGCTTAATTCTGAACGAAAAAAATTTATTCATAGTAAGAATTAAATAATTTGTGTTTATTAACTTAAAAGCCCCTTTGTTAAAGGAATTTCTTTTTTCTTTTTATATTAAAAATTCTCTCTATATGAAACTTGACAGTCACTCAAAGTAGAAGATTATTGTTAAAAAGGCAAAGATAAATGTGAAATTAGTGAGAAGAAGATGCATAGTGACTAATGAATTGAAGAGGTTAAGATTATAATAATTGTGGAAGCACTCACACAGGAGACTGTTCCACAGATCTTGGGGAAAAGCTGTCTGGGCAGAATTTACCTTTGGAACAGAAAGGAAATGAACGTGTTTTAACTCTGTTGAAGTAGCATGTTGTGACTTAGCTGTAAAGGTCTGAACTGGTGGAGCAAAAGAATAGATCTCATCTGAACATTTGCCATGTTGATAGAGTAGCAAAAGTAGCAAGGATTGAACAGCTCCAGAACAAATATAATACTCCATGTTTTGGTCTAATCTGACTCTTGTAAAGATAAAATATGAGAGAAGGAATTGAGTACTTCCTGAAATGATAGAATGAGCTGGTTCTTTTTCCAACATCTTTTAATAATGGATTTGTAAACAAGTCCCACTTGAAAGGAATAGAAATCAGCAATACTTTAATCCAATATCTCTTTTCTTTACTTTTTTCAGTAAAATTAAAGTTTTTCAAAGAATTTTTATTATTTAGCAATTTAATTTCAACTAGCAAACTTTGTAAAATTCCATTTCAGCATTGTTAAATATTTGACCTTAAAAATTTTTACGAAATATTGCAATTATAATCATAAGTATGAGATCAAATCATTGTTTAAAGAAGTAAGATACAAAATTAACAAGGTTTTTCATTTGACTAAAGCAGATGTTAAATGTATTTGTTATCACTTCTTCTCTCTACCCTTATGTATGATTTCTTTTTCTCTCTAAAAACAAATATCTGATATATCTTTTTATTTTGTTTATCCTTGCAATCAAAATGGAATGGTCCATTACTAATTTGAGGTAATGTTAGGACATAATGCACATGCTAACTAACAGAGGAATAAACAGGATTCTTTTAAAATCTATTCTTAAATTAAAGGAATTTGAAATATTTTTTAAATACTTTAGAAATGATTAATTTCAAAACAAAGTTTGTGGTAATCATTGAAGTAATTCTTATTGGTTAAAATAACAACTAAGAATGTTACTATATATTTTTCACTGTTATTTTGGATATTTTTCTTTATTGATAGTAGAATTGGTATACATTTCACAATCTGGAACTATATCCATGTCAATTTATCAACCTTGTAAAATCAATGATAACATAAATTTGATAAACAGTTAAACATTCAAGGGCATAGATTGACATTTTAAACAGAGATGAAATACAGTCTTTTGCTTATAAGATATATATATATATATATATATATATATATATATATCTTACTTATTATAAAATGCAGATTGTGTGTGTGTGTGTGTTTGTCTTGTATTGGATCGGATTTCCTACATTTTTCAACCGATTTCAACAAAACTTCACAGGACTACATAAAATTACCTTGCGGTGGTTCTAACAGTGCCAAATATTGGAAAAACACAATTGTTTTTGCACGAAATCAATTTGAAAGCACGGTTAAGTGTATCTCACCCGGCCGAAAGTTACTGCCAGCTACTCAAATGTCTGAATGCCGTTAACTTCCGGTGATTCAGCGTTTTTTTTTTGTTTTTTTTTAGAGAACAATACACAAAAAGTAGACAGATGAAATCTAAACATACACAAGTCCTCCTAACTAAAAATAATAACCGGAAACTTCTTTAAATACACATGCTGTCCAAATATTTTTACTGTATTCAATAAGTAAAAGTCATAAATTGTAAAAGATTACAGAAAGGCTACTAAATGAATAAGATTTGTTAGATCATCTTACTTATTATAATATGCAGATTGTATGTGCGTGTCTGTACGTTTATATATTGGATTGGATTTCCTACATTTTTCAACCGATTTCAACAAAACTTCACAGGACTATGTAAAATTACCTTGCAGTGGTTCTGACAGCATAAAAAATTGGAAAAATTGTTTTTGCATTAAATCAATTTGAAAACACGATTAAGAGGCATCGCGAGAATGAAAGGGGTACAACTCATATCGAGTTATACTTATTATAAAACCCAGGCTGTTTGTATGTGTGTGTGTGTTTGTTTATATATGGGATCGGATTTCCTACATTTTTCAACCGATTTCAACAAAACTTCACTTTTCTTTTTGGCAGGTAGTGTTTCTTATTGTCTTGCACACTTTTTTCTTTATTTTTATATTCAGAATGCTTTAAAAATTCCATTTACAAGACAATTGTTTATAATAAAATTCTATTCAATCGGTAGACTCATAACGATTGAAAACAATGTTTTTTTTTGAGTTTGTTTTTTAAAAAAAAAAAAATTAAGACATGTGTGTCCGTTAACCTTAAACAATAATCTTTGTCAATTTTATTTTTCAGTCTTTATGATGGTTGATACTTGATCTATCTCTTACTGTTACATCCCCGGGCAACGCCAGGCTCTACTGCTAGTATATATATATATTTCACATCAAATTCAAAAGTTTGAATGATTTTGCCTAAGTAAAAGAACCAACTTCAAATTTTCTCTTTATGCTGCCTGCCATCATTGTTGTGACATTATTATTATTATTTAACATCTGTTCTTTACAATTAGCACCTGATCAGGTTTAATATGCAAGACCTGAAAGGCTGACCTTGCTAGTTTAAATTTTTACAAGTAGGGTAGAACTTTTTAAAGAGATGATTGTTTATTTAAAATAAAAAGTGCATTAAGAAAGTTAATTTGAGCTTAAAGGAAAACTGAATGTGTAAGTAAAAATATTTTCCCAAGAAGGAAGAGTTTTTATTGTTGATATGTGATTATTATTTTATTGATTTTTCTATATATTCTGGATTTGCTATTTAATATAGATTTTACTGACATTGGTAAATTATAATTTTCACCAGAAACTTTAATTGGCCAAAGGTGGATGATCTGATAATGTAACAAGTGTGATTCCACTTCGGGGGTAGTGAGAAGGATTTGGACCATTGAAATTGCAGTGTTCCTATGCTGGAAATGCACTGGGAATTAATCATGTCAAATTTGGAATAGTATAAGAAGTGAGTGATTGGAATTTACAGATCATTAATCAGTTATTTCAAGTCCAAACCATCTGGCAGTATCTTCAGTATAAACCATTTAACATCTGTTCTTGGCCAGTTGTCATTAGAAACTGTCATAAACAACAGACAGTTCCACTGATTGATTTTCTTCAATTAACACTTTATGACATATGAACTTATCAGTGAAAAAACAGGAAAAGTCAAAGAAAATTGAAAACCTACTTTGGTGGTAGATCTGACACACTAAATCTGTTTGTTCTGTCAGTCCAACAAACCAGTGAAGATTGACCATACAAGAATTGACTGTTGAATAGGTTAATGATTAAGCTTATAACTGAATAAAAGCCTTATTTTTCTTTTTATAAACAGGTGTTTTTTTGATTGTCCAGCAAATTGAAATTTTTTTCTCTTTTTCATTATATTCATTCTACTTGATGGATTTTTCAACCAACTTCACCTGAAGAACACTTCACATCTAAAATAAACACAATATCATCAGATGAGGTCAATTGATGTTGAGAGATTAAGTCATGAAATGGTAATTTTAAAACATTTAGTCTTCAAATTGCAAGAACCAGCATTTTATGGATATTTACTAAGTTTAATCTGACTTAATGTCCTTATTGTGAAATATTACTATCTATTTGAGGTGGAACATATAAAAACAATTTGGAATAAAAAGGTTTTATAGAATTTTCAAAAATCTTTTGTAAAGGAGACTCTCATGTTATAGAAATACTTTATTTTTAAAAGTCCTTTTTAATGAATACTTTTTGTTTATAAACAGGAATTATGTGAAATTCCTTTTTCTGGTGAGAAGCTAAATAGTAATGCTGAAATAGCTGACACCATACAAGAAATATTTGGCATTCATTAACTGAACAGTTAGTGTTACTGTCTGTCAAAATTTATAAAATCTTTTTATTAAAGGAGTCTTTCAGGAAATTAAATATTTCAAGTACCTTACCTATTATAGCTTTTTTTCTAGTATGGATGTAAATTTCCTTACAAAGCTTTTTAAAATTAAGAATGCTTTCATTTTCCCAACCTTTTTTACTTTTGTTTCATGACTTCCCTGATGTTTTTCTCTGTTATTTAGGAAATATGCCTGTGTATATAAATTTGTTATGGAATTGGCAGATATTTAACTTGTCTAAGTAGGATGTGTACAATTTACCCAAGTTCTACAAACTTGTATATCTGAAACTGAACTTGAAATATTTATATTAAAAGCAATGTCATCTCTACAATACCTATATAAAAACCTAATTTTCTGTGTGCAATAAGCAGGTTAATGAAGATTAGTGCTAAATCTGTTTTTTTTATCTGCAATACAATTAATTTAGTTTAATTAAGTTTAATTAAATAAAAAAGAACAATAGAAAAACACCAACAATGAAAAGACAAAGATTCTTTAACAGGAGTCATTTCTTTTTTAAAATTCTTTTGGTAATATAGTGTAAGTCATTTCCATGCCTCCAATGATGTGCTCATTGACATGACAGTGCAGAATCCATGTTCCTGGGTTGTCAGTTTGTATTTCAATTGTGCGGGCTACGGATGCTGACACTTCAAGTACATCACCTCTGTGCACACCATCTGTAGGTTGTAAGAAAGTCTGGCCATGGAAATGAGCAGTGTGGATATCTTTGTCACTACCCAAAGCCATCACATACCAAGCCACTCGGTCTCCAACTGTCATTACAAAGCCTTTGTTATTGCCATAAATTAAACCATTGATGGTGAAGAGATAGTTGCCTGAGAGAAGAAAAGAACAGAATAAAAGTTGAGTTTTTACAGCCATTATCTTTAGCATCTCTGTATTTTGATGAGAGCTTTATACAGCAGGCATTAGGATCTGCTAGTATTGTGCTAGAAAACTTTGTAAATATTTACACATCAGAGTTTAAAGATTATACAAATAATTCTGTTTTCTGAAAAACAAAAATACTTAGACTTCAACAACATTAGTTAGTGAACAGTTTACTATAAGAAAGAGTAAAACTTATCCTGTTTAACTTTAACAGAAAATAAACCAGGTTGACATTAAGATAACAACAACAAAAATGCGCAAAGAAATATAATCTTTTTATCATAAAAAATATCAAATCAAATTCATATTTATCTAAGATACAAAAATCTCATATCTTAGTGCAACATCAAATGAACGTGGTGAGTACATAAATGGGTGAACACTTGGGAATACCAGGAGAGCTGTAAGCTAGGATGTGCAGGTGGTGTTATGGATAATGGCTCAGAATTGAAAATCAGAGAGCTGAGTTCCAATTTTAGTTGGGTTTGTTACATTCACTTATGTGCAAAAAACCTTGGGAAGGGTATGAAGTCACCTCTTCTCCCATCGGCTATGGGTTAATTAGTAGGATTTGTATTAGTAAATTATCATCTTCTCCCCTAAAAATCTTACCATCTAAATATAATTGCTGGCTTGAATTAACACGCAAAAGGTTGATAAGTCATAAGAAATTAAAAAATCAACATCAAAGACTTTATATCTTAAAAACCACAAAACTTATATCAGAAATTAAATGTCCTGGACATGAAAAAAAGTACAATGGTAAAGTGGACACCTACATCAAAAATAAACTTGCATAATGACCAGCATCATTTGGATATGCAAATTCATTATTTATGCAACTGTTTCACTGTCATTCAAATGCCGAATGATCTCCCAATCATTGTTTGAATTCAAAGTTATAATGAAAACAAAATGGGCTTGACGTAGTGTCATCGTTAGCAAGCTTGTCTTGTTAGAACAGTTACAACTAATTAGTGAGTTTGATCCTCACTGGGTGTCCCATACTTTTGGTTTTGTGCCACAGAAAATTACCATATAATATATATATATATATATATATATATATATATATTTATTGTAGTTACAAGAGCATGTTAATTTGTCCATATCTAATTATTTTCTTATTTTGTGTATGTTCACATGTCAATTTCATCCTTTATGATTTCAGAAATATTGGTTAATCAGATATATAGGGTGCAATGGATAAATTGTAGTCTAAATTACGCAAAAATAAAAATAGCAATGACATTTCAACAGATATATTTAGTAAAATTACACAAAAATATCTTGAAATACTAAAGAGTAAATTTATTCAAAAAAATTGCCATTGACTTTAACGATGGACTTCACACAACCTCGGAATCTCTTGCAACTCTTCTGGATGATTTCCTTGTTTAAGTTGGTGAATGCTATCATAATCCTTGTCTTCAGTTCATCTTTGATGTTATAAGGAGTTTTGTTGGTCTCTTGCTCAACTGCACCCCACATATAATAATCAAGAGATTTGCAATCTGGGGAGTTAGGTGGCAAGGGTAAGGGTGGTAAGGGGTATGTGGTCACAGAAATTGTCTGACTGTATAACTGAATTCTCCTGTTTGTGTGGTATGGTGCAGAGTCATGTTGCCAGACACAGGGTTTTCCACTAGCCACCGTCTTGACCTAGAGCAGCACTACCTTTGCAAGACATTTGATGTAGACCTCTGTGTTGAATCTGAGCCCCTGTGGGATGATGAATGGAAGTATAATGTCACCATCACTAGTGATCACTCCAAACACCTTTGTAATTACCATTGTATTCATCCAACTCTTTCTGAATCATCTGCACTGTCCTCAGACTGACATCCAAACACTCTGAAATATTTGTATTGCAGCTTCCAGCATGAATGCCAAGTAGTACAGCATGCCGTTGCCAAATTTCTAGTGGAGTAAATTGCATCATGGTGCTTCTTTTCTCACAGACGGTGTCCAACTCACCCTACTGTACTGTGCAGTGGACAAAATAAAAAACAAACAAGTGCATGTGCAAAATTAAAAAAAAATAGAATGGGGCAATTTACCCATCACAACCTGTAAATAGTCTACAAGAATTTTGGAAGTTAGTCATGATTTATTCTCTTGTACAATGTATTTTTTATGCATTTTAAGAGAAGCAACTAGAAACCTTATACTCCATTAAGAACTTGAGTCATCTATCTGGAAATCAATACCAAAAAAAAAAGAAAAAAATTTTAATCAGTTTGGAATATGTTTTGTCAATTCCTTATATTATTAAAAAATTTTTTTTTAAATATTATTTTATTAAAATATTTTTAGCTTTAGATCTTTAGATAAAAACTTAATTCAGATTTTCACCTAATAAAAAAAACTCTTTCTTTTGCAGATTTCTTTACTAGAAAGAAATGCTGATAGATCCTGGGAATTAAATGTGTCTAAGTGAGCCAATTCCATAATCAGGTCTAACTTTAAAGTCTCAAAATAGTTCAAACACCCAACCCAGAACATATGTCTCATCGTCACTGTTTTCTGTGTATGTATCACTGAATATTGTGTGTTAGATATCATGATTTTATTAATGAAGTCTTTTGTGTGTACAGTGAGCGAAGTCAAGTTATTGATACATCATAAAATGTTTCCTTTTATGTTCATTAACTAAAAGGCAATGGTTTATTTCATTTTTTATCTATTTAAATTTGTCATCTCATGAACTGTAAACATATACAAAAAACAAATTGGAACAAATTCAGATAATCTTTCATTTTTAATGAGCCTTGTTAATTTTATCTGAAAACTTTGATTTTATGACCTCATACAAAGTAAATGCTATCGTATATGTACAACTGCTGGAAAACATTAGGGAATTGTCTCACTTAGAGGATATTAATAAAGATTTTTTACTTTCCAGCAAATAACCAAATCATAGATATGACACAAATTGCTGTCATTTAGGAGTTGAACGTTCTGGCTTCATAAAATTAAATTATTTATATTAATGACATATTTTTCAGATTATGTAGATGAATGTGTAGGTGGTGAAATGAATATTGGTGCAGAAGGTGGAATTGGCAAGATGAGTTCAAATTCTAAGCTAGTCTGTTGTACTTATTTTCATGCAAATTCCCTTGAGAAGGCATGGACTTTATCCATGAAAAACAAGATTCTCTATCAATCTGGTTAATGCTTACTTGAATAGTGATGGATAGATCAGTTTTGTAAGATGGAACTTTTGTTATGGACTATTTTCTTTTAAATTCCTTCCATAAATTTGTAATGGGATTGGTATCCAGACTGTTCACTAACCATGTCTTGAAGAGATATACCTTTTCTTATAATGAAATATACCTTTCCAAATAATGAATCATGCTTTGTGGCATGATTCATTAATTGTATGAAAAATAATATGTTTAATAACATTATTGACACCAGACCTATTTTCTATTGATAGAATAAGAAAAAAGTCTAAAAATTTCAATGTATATTTGTGCATTGACTGTTGAAATAATTCCTCTGAGTGTTCAACTACATATCAAACTGAGAGAATAAGTTTGCCTGTTTTCTTCAAGTAGTCATCTTTATATGTCTCATTGGAATAGCATCAGACAAAAGTTTCAACATCATTTGCCTACTGGTGATTCATGATTCATCACTGTATATCACTTTTAGCCAATTATCTGCCATTAGTGACTACTTTAGCCATAGCCTTGTTTTATTTTCTTTAGTTGTCTGTTAAGCTTTGCTAGATGAAAATTTAATTTTGTTTTATTCTGACAGTTTGACATCTATGGTCTATCCATTTGTTTTTCAGTAATAACTTTCCCATTTTTCTTATAGTTGCACCAAATTTTAAACACATCTGAGTGGGAACTACTAATATCTTTTAGTATAAGATTTCCTTCTTGAAAGAATTTTATAATCCTTGCCATTATTTCAATTAACAGCTCTCTTGTTTGGAGCCATGTTTCCAGTATTCATTTGGTTTCTCATGCTAGCTGGATATGGCATAAATCCATTTTTAATGTAAGTTTCCCATAAAACTATGACAAAATTGTCCAGTCCCAACAACCACTGTCATGTTGGCATTTGTACTCAGCAACCCTCTCTAGTGCAATGAGGAAGGAACTGTTGCAGTGTTGAAAATTCTGGGATCAGGCTTCCCTCATAATTATAAGAGTAAGGGAGAACAGTATTTACTTGCCACCCCAGGCTAGCAGGATGTGACACAAGGTTAGTTTAATGAATGGAGCTCAAGCATTGTGTACACAAGCCTGATCCAAAAATAGTCCAGCCCCTGCAACAGTTGGATGTGTTGGCATTGGTATTACTGCTAATCCTCTCTCTTTAGCCCAATGAGGGAGGTGCAGCTATTCCTTAGACCTGGACACATCTCACTATTTTTCAGTTGAACTCTCTTTGCAGCCAGAGGCATAATTGAGAAGTAAAATGTTGTTTATCAACCTGAGATGCTACACTTTGATCAGGTGTTTGCTGAAGCCAGAACATTCAACTATTGAGCAATCATTTTGTTTCATAACTGTGAGATTTGTTTGCATTATTGAAAAATTTGATGATTCCATCTATTACGTCAGGGGATGTTGTGTTAGCATGGAGACCTCAACTCCAACTTATCATTCATAATTATCCATTGTTAATGTATGAGAAAAGAAAGCATTTAAGAATGAGAATATCATTTGAATATCTATATTTCTGAGATGAGTTAATTTTTTACATTATTTACATTGTCTGGGCTAGTTTCCTCATCTTTATTGTCATATTCACGACGTTTCGGCTGTTGTACACTCCAGCCTTCTTCAGGTGATTGGAATTTAAAACTGAATCCTTGATTTCGTCCACTGTTGGTTGGATCCAGTGACTTGACCCAGAGTTGTAAGTTCAATACCTAGCTACAGCAGTGGTGAACAAAAACTTGAAGATTTGAGTTGAAAGGAGATAACTGAGACATCCGGAAGAGGCTTGGCACGTGGAACTAGAACAGTCTTCCAAGGTGGATGAAATAAAGGGTTCAGTTAGAAATTCCAATCACCTGAAGAAAGCCGGAATGTGCAGCAACTGAATATGGCAATAAAGATAAGGACAACAGTCCGAACAATGTAAATAATATCATTTGAAATCTGACACTTTGTTAATTCAAGTACTGAATATCAACACGTTGCTACATTAGTGAAAAAAAAAACTAGTTGGAAAATGAGAATAGATATACCACCAGAAGTTCCCTCACAAATTGATGAGAATATCAACATAAGCTTATTTGTGACAAACACAGAAAACAGCTTTTATCCATCAGACAAAACTTGAATGTTAACAATGATTTCATAAATGATAGTATTAAAAAGGCTTACTTACTTTGATAGAATGCCGGGTCATTTGCAAAAGAAGTGTTGAGACGTGCAGGTGCAAATTTGGCGATGTTTTCCGACAAATACCAACTCATATTTTCGTCCATGATGGAGAAGAACAAAGCAAATTCTTTATCAACATCTTTTCGGAAATCTCTTTCATCCAGAATGCCCTTCCTGCAAATAATGAGTGGACCCATTAACCCTGCATAGGGGTCCCTTATTGGCTCCTGTGATGAATAATACATCGAAGGGATGCAGTTGGCTTCACTAGGTCCGGGTCCCGAAGATTTTGGTACAGTCCACGTGTATTCGAACGTTTCTCCTGGTGGCACTCGACCGCTCTTTTTGTTTGGATGACCATCGAGATAGACTTGACCTTCATTCTGTTTGTCGTATTGTACCCCTTGAGGATGCATGGAATAAGGCCGGGAGGCTTTGTTCATAAAGAGAATTTTTATGGTGTCACCAACTTCTGCCTTTATAAAAGGGCCAAGGATGCCCAAGTGAATGCTGTAGCTGTCTCTTCCTACTGCTTTCGAGAAAGTCGAATCGGTGTACTCACGGAATACTGCTTTCTTGTAGACGTCACCAATAAAGTCCTTTCCATTACGAATGTAGATATATTCCTCCCTTTCGCCAAATAATAATAATAATTATTATTATAATTATAGTAATAGTAGAAGTAAAACAACACAAACAACTCTATTGCAAAATTTACGAATTAATGAGAAAGCTGCCGAATCCCTAAATCAGTCAGTATTCTCTAAATTCCTAACGGCGGCATCAGATGAATTCTGGTGAGAACGAATTTTGTTGTAATAATGTTGTGTTGTTGATGATGATGACGATGATAATGGTGATGACACTATTAATGGCGATGATGGGATATACCGACGTAAAAGAAAGTGGAAAAAGAAATCTCAAGACATTGATCTTCAGAGACTGGGATATATATATATATATATATAATTGACACTTTGGTCCATAATCACTGATGCACTGAACATCGTTTTGAAAACTAAAGCAAATAAAAATCCAAAGTTAGAATAACATGAGGAACCCTGAGATGATGTTTAGTTAGTTCTTCATGGGTTATTGCAGTTTTTCTTTTTATTTGAAATTTTCTATGCGTGCGATGTAAAAATAATTTTTTTATGGTGAGATTAACTAGTTTGTAGCCTGAAATAAATTTCACTTAGGCAGATTTTACTTTCCCTCACTTTGCACGTAGCTGTGTCATAATATGGAAAACTATTCTCCGAATAAGGAAAAGACATTGTTTTCAATTGTCCTTTCACGCTTTTACCCTAAGAGCAAAACATTTTTGTAAGATAATTTTCTTATCTTTACTTCCCACGCAGTATTAGTCCTTAGATATTTGCAGGACATGCGCCGTAGAGGAATGGTTAGTGTGTGAGTCTCGTAAGCCACAGATAACCAGTTTTTACCTCATTGGATTTTAAATGAATGGGGCTTCATGTCAAAGTCCAACAAGTACCGAAAAATAAGCCTGGATTTAAGCTTCGAATGAAAATTTGGGCCACTTTTTAAGATACTTGTAAGTTAAATAGATCCGCTTAAGCCGCAATAAAACATTTATCCGTATACCGATTGTTGTTCTTACTTACGGATGCTTTGCTGTTATTTTCTCACCAGTAATGAGGCTTCGCTTCAAAGGCGCATATTGCCAAAAAATCTCTTCGGCGGCGATGTAATAACGCCGAACCCGTCCAGCTAGTCTTGGTGAAGGTTTCAAGTTGAACCATGGATCATGAGCACCACACTGCTTCACATTATAAAGAACCTGCATTCCAGTTTGATAATGCACGATGGTACGACAAACAATAGCCCATTTGCCTGAAGTAAGAAAAGAAACAACATTCGAATAATGTCACTGTACGAAAAAGTATTGTTCTTAAATTGGAACATGTTACTTAAAATAGATCAGATAGTGTGGAAAAATCATTAACTCTAATTTAGTGCAAGAAACGGACAAAGCACTCAAAGGCGAATAGACCAGAGAGGATTAACTGGTACAAGTCATCTTTCCTAAGCATAGAAATAGAAATAAGGACAATTTACCCCGGTGTATTGAATAATTAGTTAAAAAGTTTTGAGAAATTACCGAGTGCTACAGCTACCTGAAAAAAGCCGGAGAATATAACTGCTGAAACATTGTGAATATAACAATCAAGATGGTATGCTAGTTCAAATAGAACGGCATATAATACGTAATTATTTTTCAATAAAATATACTACCTTCTAAAATAAATGCACTTCATCTAGTGGTGAATATTACATTATATAGTAAAAACTTCAGGTCAAAATTTTACGAAAATCTACGTCTTAGGCTATAGATTTATGGATCTACACACATGGAAACGCCATTCCTGTTTTTAACACGTCAAGATCTGTTGTGGATTGTTTGTTATCAATCGATGTTCAAACAGTAGGCATGAATGTACTGTAATAATACCAAGGCGGTATTAAAAATATCTGTTTAATTATTTAGTCAGACTTGCGAAAGTCGGTAGATCTATGTTTTGTGGTTGTGTGTTGTATGTGTGTGCGTGCGTGTGTTGTAAGTGTGTATTTAATTAAAAATTTCTAGCAAGATTAAAATTTTTTTTAGTTAAGGGGTGTCGAACTTCTTACATTTTCTACACAAACCGGATATTGATCGTTCGACGACCCAAAGCTACTCCCGCTCAAAAAACAATTTCAAGCAGACTAAAAACTATATATACCCAAATTCAAACAGACACGACAATGACCAGCGTTTGATGTCAACACCGACACCCAGAGAGAGAGAGAGAGAGAGAGAGAGAGAGAGAGAGAGAAAACGCCACCACCAAGAGTCCATTTCACTTTTAATTTCACCACTTGCCTTAGCACCACCAACAAATAGAAGTTTAGAAGTTACCAGTCTTTGTATATATGTAAATAAATTATACATTTACTTGCCTCTACTCAATGTACTCTTTTGTTTGATGCTTGGATTTACATTTGCTGAGGTGGAGAAGGATATAACTTCCACAATATTAGCAACAACAACAGCAACAACAAGAAGAAGATTCTGTCTTCCAGTTTATCCATACCCGCGTCTGCAACAGGAGTAATGTGTTATTTCTCTCGTATTCTAGCTGTGATATTTGCGGTGAAGTCATGGGCTGGTGACTATCAATGAAAAACTGCTGCCTAAACACACACGCACACACACACACGCACGCACGCATACACACACACACACACACACATGATATAAAGAATCCATAGCTTACCCGGATTATTGATATCCATAACAACTGTTTCTGACAGTTGTGCCGAAAGCTCCTGCGCATCTGTGTTTTCTGCATGTCTGTGGAATGTGTGTCCATGGAAGTAGACGGTATGGACATCAAATTCACTGCCGACACAAAGCAGATGCCACATAACCCGATCTCCTACGCACATGTCCAAACCCATTAAATTTGCGTATCCATAACCGTTGATTACTAAAAAAAATATAAAGCATTTTCATGTTTCTCAATCAAAATAAAGAAAGAAAAAAGAAAAAAAAATGTATAATTGTTTCAGTTAGAATGATACCGAGATTTAAAAACTCATGGGATTTTGATACCTTTGTAGCACCGTTGATTTTCCAAACACCCGATTAAAATATTAAAAAGTTATCATTTACTTCTTAATATTCTTGTCATATATTGTCTTGAGTGTACTTATTGGTTTTTATATGATGAATACAAATGAAAAAAGTGTTTTGTTTTGAAAAATCGAATTAAAAGGCTCATATTAAAAAAAATAATTTTTAATTTTCAAAAAGTTAAAAAATATGCAAGAAATTGTGTTTTCAGTAAACAAATGACTAAAATCAGAAACTGCTTATTGTTACTTGACAGGGATATTTAGAAAGGTACTTGACTAATCATGAAAATTTTGCCATTTGTTAAATATTAAATGAAATACTTTGTGGTGTGTTCAAACACTCCACGCTACTAATGGTGCGTATATAAAAAAGAGTCTGGTGCTTTTACGTCTACTGAATGTATGCATATCAAAATTACATTAACCCTACAGAATAATTTGAAAAAAAAAACGAACTTGAGGATTGACCACTCTTGGCATGTGATTGATCATTTCAATTAAGTATAATCTTTTCAACTTATGGTTTAGTTTTAAATTTAATATTTACAGACATGATCATTGTTCAAAATTGATCATTGCTTTGCACTTGAAAATAAATGTTGCAAGAGAGTATGATACATAGAGAATATGAAAAAGCTGTACTTATTCTTATTGAAAGTACATATTATGACAATACTCCACAGAACGAACAGAGTATTAAAAAACAAAACCCAGTCAGTCAAAAACAGAAGAGTTAATATAATTACGTCAGCTGAGTATTGAGAGCCCTTTGATCTTTTGGAAGCCCTATTACCAGATGTACAAAAATAATAATAATAAAAACAAGAAAGGAAAACACGTATAAACGTTACTTATTTTAAGCATTTGTTTACTGCTTAATAAATGTGGTCGCTAATTGTGTGCCTCAATAAACTTCTTACTTGGACATTCGTTTGCTGACATTTTAAATTTTAACCTTTCGCTAGACACATTGTTTTATTTATTGTTTGTTTATGACACAGCGGAACCCAACTTTGACCAGAACAGTCATATTATAAAGTGGACGGTAAATGATTTTATATGAGCCTGAAGTTTTTTATGACCAGCAGTAAAGCCAAAGAGTCAGACTATACGCTATCCATAAGCAAAAGAAAAGGGAAAAGAAACAAGTGAATAGATGAGTGAAAACTTTCGGGATCAAGTGCCAATCAATTGGAAGGTAGCGAATTCTGGTTATGAACTTATGTAGTCAGGGCACATTCTAGAATAGACGGTTAGTTACGAGTCGGATGTTGGCGACCGATAAGCCGTTGATAGATATGTAAAATCATGGGCAGCCAGAGTGAGTGGAGAAAGTGGCAGTCGCTGTCGAAATATAGAGAGATGCAGTCGGAGATGTGCAGATAGTCAAACGGAGTTCTTACTGACCAAAGGGAAAATTTGATCCGTTAGTCTATCGTAAGGAAAGACAGAAGTATCAGCGAATATGTCATAATGTCACCTACAGTACAGATCAAACGTTTGAGGCGACCCCTGATAATTTTTTCAATTGGCCCCAAATGTAGTTGTTTTCTACTTTCAATAAGAGAAAATTATCATACATGGATAAAAAAAATGAGACGTGATTTTTTTATTAGAAATTTTGTTATGATTATATATTCTTCTTTAGCCTTGATTACTGCAGGACACATTTTTGACATTCGTTGCAAAAGTTTCTCAAAGTGTGAGTTTGATAATTGATTCCATTCTTTTTTCGTTGACTTTAAGAACTCGTTTTCATTTTTTGGATGGAAAGGTTTCACACTTCCGTCAAGTTCATCCAATTCTGGGGGTCGCTTAAAACTTTTGAACCCACGATCAGTATCAGGTGAATCCATAAATAAAGAACACAGAATATTGGGAACAGGATTCTTTTTGTTTTCTTATCATGACATTATTTCACAATTCTGTTCCCTTTGAACGTACAACCGGGCCTTTCCCAGTGTTTCTTTACTCCGACTCAAACGGGAATCGAAACACATTGTGGGGTGAAGCTGTCTTGTCGCTGAAAGACTGCGTGAAGGCCGCGACTGCGTGTTTACGGGTTAATGAGTTCCTCCTCTTAATATACTTTCACTACTAATATTTGAAAGAAGGAAACAACTGATAAGGAATCAAATTTGCATACTCACCGTGTAGTAAGTTTGATCGAATGAAATCTTCTTCCATTATGTCCAAGTTACGTTTGTCTTTGATAAACAGAGCTATGTTATCTTTAAGGTACCATGATAAGTTCTCATCCACCACGAAAAACATCAAAAAGAAGTTTCTGTTGATGTGAAGCTTAAAGTACAAGCAAAAAAAAAAAAAAAGAAGAAATGAAGAAAATAATGCTGCCCTTAATTTATCTGTCGGCAGGAATGGTGTACATACAGTCGAATGCAACATAAAAGACCGAGAAAATATTGACGAAGAGGAACATTTACAATCTTATAAAGACATGTTAAAGTGGATTTCAGAAAAAATCTAACAAGCAGATTTTTCCATTTTTGTTGTTGTCTCAAAGTTTCGACCGTTGTGCTCTCCGGCTTTCATCAAGAAATTTCGATCCGGGCAACCTTCAGGAAATTTTGAATTGAATCCTATATTTAATCTATAGGATTAGATTAACCGCTGTCTATATTTATGCATATCTCGTTAGTTCTTATTTAGTTCTAATTTAATTCTGCTCAGTTATTGTTAGCTTCATTTTCCACCGAGTCCAAGCCGCTCAGCCCATTACTATGGCACCAATTTCACGAACCAATGCTTTCATCTGCTAGGCTATTGCCTCAAGGGACAATTCTGAGTAAGGGACTTTGAGCCTTAAAACTAACCTGCCCGCTCAGTGCTGCTGTGCTACTTGTACAGCTTTTGTAACAAAAAACGGATCAAAATACAAAATGATTTTCTCAATATCAAATCTTTATATAAATTGGCGTATTTTTGGATACACCTTTTTCAGGTAACATATCAATATTTTCAACTTTTCTTCAGCAAATGGTGGATAATTTTATGAGAATTTTGATTAGGTGCAAGAGTAAGATTTAAATTTGAATTCGACATGAACATGTGTTTTACTGAAAAAACAAAACAAATATTACACTATATAAGTTTTGAGATTTACCGGTTTTCCATCTTGAAGAATTCCTTTTTTACAAAATAGAAGTGGTCCGATTAAACCAGAATTGATATCCTTGATGAAATTTACAGAAGATTGGTAAGGAAATGTTTTGCACTCTGTATCTCGTTCTCCAAGTTTAGGGACTTGGAAGGTATATACTTCTGTTTTGCCGGGGTATGCTATACGAGCGCCATTCCCTAAAAGATAAGATTTGTAAAAAGCCAAAGGAAGAAATTCTTGTAAATTTTACTTACAACAGTTTTCTTAAATGTGTTTGTTAAGAAAATGTAACACACTAAATTATCACTATTTGATTGTGCGTGAGCGAATGCTGAGTGCACACCCAAACAGGCACGTGTACTTACGAAATATAACGTTTATAATAATAAGAAATAATATCGGATGGAAAATTCCACTAAAAGCTTTAAAATTATTTATATTTCGTTTATGGAAATAAATTTATCAGACAGAAACTTCGAAAGGTTCCAGAGAGAGAGAGAGAGAGAGAGAGAGAGAGAGAGAGAGAGAGAGGAACATTACTTAAATAAGGTAATTGAGTCTTGCTTCGTCAGGATGGCGTACCCAGGCTTAAAAGTGGTTTCCCTGAAGGGAAAAGGGAATATAGGTTTTATTCCTGCTGAGAGGCACTTTTTCTTTAGTAAGACTTCACAAATCTTGTTGACATTAATTTCATGTTTAAAAATATAACGTTTACAGTAAATATATATATATATATAATACTAATTCGTAATTGGGTGGGATAATTTCAAGAAGGGCATTAATCCAATGAGAGCTCAATGTAAGTTACAGAGCAATATATCAGGTTAAATTAAGAAAACACCTGAAAAATCCATATTGGTTATAATTTATTTCATGAATATTGTTATATTCATTTCTTCAGAACGAAAGATGTAGGAAATGGAATCAATCCTTCCAGACAGATATACCGAGATAAAAAAGAGAAAGAGAAAAGAAGAAAAAAGAAAAAGGAAAGAAAATAATATTAATAATAATAAAGGAAGAAAATAAAAATAAAAAATTTAAATATATAAAAATAAAATGAAACAATTATAAAATTAAGGGGAGAAAGAAAGAGAGATAGAGATAGATAGATAGATAGATAGATAGATAGAGAGAGAGAGAGAGAGAGAGAGAGAGAGAGAGAAAGAAAAGAAAGGAAAAAAGGAAGAAATAAATGATGAGCCAAAAGCAAAAATAAATAAATAGAATGGCATAGAAAAAATTTCCTTAAAAGGGCTGAACAAGTTAATATACCGGGTAAGGGAAGGAAAAGGGGAATCAGAAGTAAAAGAGTTACAATAATTTGTCTAATAAAGTCATGTCATTTTAGAAGGTAATCATCATCTCATGATACAATCATCATTTTAAACTAATAATAATAATATTAATAATAATGAATGTAATGTCCGACACAAATGAAAGTGAAAATAATATAATAAAATAAATAAATAAATCAGCAAGAGAATCTCATAAATAATTAAATATATCTACAGACCTATATATTAAAATGTGTGACAATATAACAACATATACGCATACATACATATAAATACACGTACACAGATATGTTTATACCCATATAAAATAACAATGGACATTTCAAGTGTATATCTCCTAAAATCAATATTTTAGGGAATTTTAAATTTGCTCTTATGTCGACACTTGAAAATAAGTTCACTTCTTTGATTCAACAATTGGGCAGCATTTTTATATTAATTATTATGATCTTTTTCTCTATGCATAGATTGAATCTGTCCAGAAAATTGTTGGGAGTTTGAGACTAACAGATATATATATATAGCTATCTAAAAGTACTAAAGGATCACATCAGCTCTGAATTGATTAAGCATCTCGCCACGTAGCGTCTTCTTTCAGACAAACGATATGGTTTTCACTTCTCTAGGTAAAATGCTGATGTGTTAACGGTTATTGTTGAAAGAGTCTGTCAAGCTTTAGATAAGAATGATGAAGCCTGAGTTGTTGCTTTAGATAATTTGAAGGCGTTTGACAAGGTTTGGAATTCTGGTCTTTGTCACAAGTTGAAAGTTTACGATATTTCTGGACAAATTTTAGATTTGATTCAATCTTTCTTATCAAATGAAAGTTATCTTGAACGAATATTCTTCTAGGTATTTTTACATTAATGCAGGTGTCCCCAGGGCTCTATTTTTATCAACAACTTTCCGAATGTTGTTAGTTCTTGAGTCGGTACCTATGCTGATGACAATGCTATTTACTCCTGTCTTAATGGTAACTCTGATAGGTTTGATAACATCAATTTGGCAGCTGATGTCAAAAATGTCCTTCGATCTGTTGTTAATTGAAGCAAGGAATGGCTTCTTAATTTTAACGCCTCAAAAAACAAATCTGCTGTCTATCAATCATCTGAGAGACCCTTTTCCGCCTTCCATACTGTATGGCGGATGCTAACCACCAGGAGAGTGACTCGTTGCGCCTTCTTAGTTAAACATTTTTCGCTGACATGAAGCGGAAAAAATTATATTGAATCGGTTGATGTGTCAGCTGCTAACAAAGTTGGTTCACTGTGTCGTGCTAGATAAAATTTTCTCACCGGAATCTATCTTACATATTTATAAATGCACTATTCGTTTATGCTTTGAATATTGCTGCCATATATAGTCTGATACTCCTGCTATATATTCAGAGATTCTTGATAAACTCCAAAGGAGAATCTGTAATGTTATTGGTCCTGACATGACGTCTCAGCATCAGTCACTTTCCCACCGTCGCAATGTAGATTTACTGTGCCTTTTGATGGTAATTGTCCTTTGGTACCTTGAATTTATGAACTTAAGCACAGTACTATATTGACAGCTAGGTCTCATTTTACTGTTGAATTGGCTAAATGTAACCGTAAGTTCTCTGCTAACAGTTTCTTTTCTTGTACTTCTCACTTGTGGCGCTCTACATGATCTTCAAAAATTTAAATGCAATGTCAGTCATCATTTTCTGTCTCCTTAATTACTGTTCTTTTATTTTCCTCTTTTTTTTTCTCGTATTTTCTCACACTCGATAACCCATTGCATCTTTAGTGGCTTTCTTGGGGTAGAATGATAAAAAAAAAAAAACCAAACTATCGCTATAAGATATGCAGGTTATGAAATAATTTACGAACTTTAACTTTTTCAACATTTATCATAAAATTTATGAAAAAAGCTAAAATTGTCATTCATTCAATACCTTGATGATCATCGGAATTGTATTCATTGCGTAAATTGGATCGATAGAGAGATCCTTCGTTCGATTTACTATACTGTGTCCCGTGTGGCACAAAAGAATATGGTCTTGATGCCATGTTGCGTAAGTGAACCTGAACCGTTTCACCTTCCTCGGCTTGAATAACGGGACCAAGAAAGCCAAGATGGAGTTCGTCTTTACCGCGAATGATCTTCTGCGTATAGCTAGCATCTGTGTACCCAAAATAGAGAGCTTTTTTGTAGCGATGGGCGATTCTGTTTGGACGTGTGGCGTACACTTGGGCTGAGTCGCTGAAAAAGAAGAAAAATATGGAAGAGAACAAAAAAGGGAACTAGACAAGCTCCAAAATGTAGCAAATGAAAATAAAATTCCAAAACACATGTTATGTTCACCCTGTATAAGGCCCAAGAACCACACGAGCTGGAGAATTACAGAATAAGAGGCACTGTTTATGGCGATAGGTGTGGAAGATAACGGTTGACAAGATTGTAGTATCGGTTCCACAAAGCAGTGGAAGTTCTGCTCGTGTAGAACCTATATCTCCCCAATGAAATACAAAGTGAATCAGGGTGGCTTGCTACAATATGCATGGTAAGGTGGGTCTTAGCTGTGAAAGTCAGAACTAGCGGAACCAAGGAATGCAGAATAGTATGTCAATTAGATAATGTATATTTTTTATTTTTTAAATGTCTGGTTTATTATCATATTGTCTGGCTGAATTTGTATCATTTCATGAAATATAGTCGGTCTGGTAAGGCAGAAAAAATTTAAAAAATTAATCAATTTTCCGACGATCGCTAAAGCGTGAAACCCAGGGTCACAAACTCACATTTATCCAACCAAAATATATATATATATATATATATATATATATATATATATATATATATATATATATATATACGTACGCATACATAAATATGAACAATCAAACTCACGTCTACAAACAAAAATATACGCATAAACATAAAATAAAACACCCACATACACATACCCACATATACACAAATATATGTAAATATGCACACACATAAACATATATATATATATATATATATATATACACACAAACACACAAACACTAATGCACAAATATATATACATATGTATATGCACACATATAAACAGATATACAAACAACCACACATACATACATAGGCACATGTATGCATAGATAACAAATTCGGATTCTGAGTCCATAGGATCACAAATTTTCAATATCAAACGCCGAAAGGAAAAGGTTTGTCAGTTTGCTTATGGATGTTACCTTCAGCATCGCGACTCCAGTGTTTCGTAGTTGGACCCACCCGTCCACTTGTTAGGGGGTTCCATAGGTATCATAGAGGAAAGTTTATCAGAAATATTATCATGAAAGTATTTAATATTTATAGAAAGAACATAAGGAAGCTGCATTGCGACGGTGGGAAAGTGGCTGAAGCCAAGATGCCAATAACCCTGCAGATACTTTTTGAAATTTTTCAAGAATCTCTAAGTATGTGGCAGCAATATTCAAAGCATAGACGAATGGTAGACTTTTCTGGGGAAAAATGGTCTCGTTTGTGACAGTGAACCAAACATTCCACGCAATTGATTCAATATAATCTATTCACTCATGTCATCGGAAAATATTAACACGAGAAAGCGCGATGAACCAATTTCCTGAAAGTTATCATTAGCCATGCTGATGGAAGGCAGAATGGTTTCACTATGATGATTGATAGAGAGCAGTTTTGTTTTTTGAGGCGTTAAAATTAAGAAGCCATTCCTTGCCCAAGTTAACAACAGATTGAAGGTAATCTTGATATCAGCTGTCAATTTGACTTTCTCGATCTGATCAGACTTACCATTAAGACAGGAGTAAATAGTAGTATCATCGGCATAATTATCAAGTTGAGAGCTGATGCCATTAGGAAGTTCATTGATGAAAATTAGGAAAAATGCAAAAAAGATCTACAATTCTGGCCGCTCAGTATAACTTTTATTTCGTGATTTGATAAGAAAGACTGAATTAGTTATAAAATTTCACCCAGAAATACAATAACCTTTCTACTTGCGAAGAAGACCGGTATGCCAAACCTTGTCAAATGCTTTCAAGATGCCGAAAGCTATAGCACCAATTTCACCATTCTTAAAGCTTGGTTGATTCTTTCAGCAATAATCGTTAATATATCGGCAGTTGACATAAAGAAGTGAAAGCCATATTGCTTATTTGAACGAAGAACCTACGATGTGAGATGCTTTACCAATTTGGTGTTCATTAGGGATTCTTGAACTTTGACAAAAAATAGAAGTCTGATAGGCTGATAGAATGATCAGAGGATTCAGCTGAGTTCTTAAAGACTGGAAATAGAGAAGGGAATTTCCAACAAAAAGGAATTGCTTGAAATATATATTTATAGAAATGAGTGATCAATGTCAGAGACAGAGAGTTTATAGATTTTAGACAGTATAGGCAGGGAATTAACCACTTTTGTGTCTACATTATTTCTCACTTTCTCTAAACACATACGTACACTTATGTATACAACTAAAGTCATGTAAGGTGCAAAGGTCATACGGAATAGACGATAATGCGGATTGGTACACTGATTCGATAAATACACCCGAACAGCGCCTAGAAACAAAGTCACGGTTTCAATCATTATTTTGATGATGGTGTACTTCTGATTTGCTAATTCTAAGTTTTAAAAACGCTGTTGCTATTGAAGTTGAGATAAAAGCTCTATGGTCGATTGTTGAAAACTTATGAAGTACGCGATCTTTTTCAAAACCAAGAGAAAGTGCAATGAATTAAGGAGTTTTAGATGGAATCTCTTGGATCTGCAGCAGATAACCCGACACCGTCTGGCAAGTGAGTCATTCTTTAAGGAATTGGAATCGTATAAAAGCATCCGGAGAGTCTAAACAGTTAAATTTACAAATAAAGTCATTTCTTAGGGGTAACAACAAAATTCTTCAATATTATTGAGACATTTAATTAATTTGAAATCATCTGGGCCAAAGGAAACTATAAGGATGCATTTTTATTTAGAATATCTTGAAATGTTTACTGGAATAAATATATCAATATCATTTGGAGGCTAAAATGGATACATATAAGTGATATTTTTTAATTATTTCACCCCAAGCAAGTCAGGAATGCCACTAGTACGCAGGGGCGAGGGGTGTAGAAAAAGTGAAAGTGTGAGAAAAGACCGGGTGTAGTGGGGATTGAGGTGAGGATAAAAGCTGAACGGGATTTAAGAAGATATAAGATGGCGATTGACGTATCAGGGAAGCAAGTAAACAGAAAAGAGTTCCACAGGCAGGAAGTGCGAGTAGCGGTTACATTTAACTATTTCAACAGTAAAAGGGTGGGATCAAGATGGCAATCTAGTAGCACGCTTAAATTCACGTTGTCGTGGTTCCAGGGAAAAAAGATCGTCAGAGGAGCTGCCATGGAACGACACAGTGACCCAACTTTCCTTGCAGTAGATGCAGATATTGATTTGATGTAGTCGTTCCACTTTAAGTCAGTTGAAAACGTGCGGCCATAGGACGCAGTGAGTTGCTCTTCATTAGCCATATTGAAAGTTTCTCTGTGGTGTTTAAATGGGAGCAGTTTCGTTTTGAGGGTATTAAAATTTACGAGCCATTTACTGCTCCAATTAACCACTGACTGGAGGTCCTTTTAACTTTGTCAGCTCTGATGGATTTGCTATTGAAACAGGAATAATTGGCAGTGTCATCTGCATAAATACCTACTTAGGATCTGATTACATCAGGAAGATCATTGATGAAGATCAGAAACAGCGTAGGGACCAGCGTAGAGCCTTGGCGGACACCCGTGTCCGTGTGAAAGGATCTGGAAGCGAGCCACGATTTGATAGGAACGATTGAATTAAATCAAACAATCGTCCAGTAATACCGTAGCCCTGGAGCTTACGTAGAAGACCAGCGTGCCAATCCCTGTCAGACATCTTCGAGAACCGCTATTATCAAGAGCTTGATATACATATACATAGTGATGGCCGTTAGCACATCGGCGGTAGACCTGGCAAAACGGAAGCCATATTATTTGTCAGAGTGAAAAGTAAGATGTTCAATCACTTCAGCATTGAGTAAAGTCTCTAATATTTTGCCGAAAAGCGGAAGGAGGCAAATAGAGCGATAGTTAGAGGGGGTCAGAAGGTTCTCCAGAGTTCTTAAAAACAGGAATTACAGATGAGGACTTCCAACAAGCTGGAAAGCAGGAAGCATCGAGGTAGTAGTTGCAGAGTTTGGAGAGAACTGGAGTCAGCTCGAGAGCATATTTCTTTGGACAAAAGCTAGGATCCCGTCACCTCCGCTTGTATTATGAAAGTCTAAGTTAGAAATGATATACTGAGGTCAGTGACGGGGTTATGCACATATCACCCAGTAGAGCTTCTGTTCTAGGGGGAAAAATTAGGTGTGGATACTCCAAATGAGACGAGTGTTGAGTTGAAAGAGAATTTCAGAGCAAAGCATTCAACATTATCTCCTGTAGATGTCAGGACTTCGAATTGATTGAATAGAGCAGGGATTCAAGATTTTCTGTTCTTCAGCACACTCTTGCAGGGCCGCCAATAATCTCCAGAACTAAATTTGCGAGATGCTATACGTTGTTTCAGTCTATTAGCAAACAGAAACTTTACTTCATTGAGGACACTGTTGCACTCGTTACGAGCAGAGACAAAGAAATGTCTGTTGCAATCAAACATGTCTCTCTGGCACAACAAGGAGAAATGATTCCTATGGTCTATGGTGGCCGAGCATGCAGGTGAGAACCAAAGAGATGAACGCGGTTTAACTTTGTATTTCCTTGCCGGAATAAAAGCATCGATGTCGGCTTTCACCTATGGGAACACCCCAGATGAGCAGATTTGAACAGGATGATCAAAAACTTAATTCCAAGGGAGGTCATAAAGGAAATCACGGAATGAGCCCCAATTATTTCAGTGTATGTCGACACGTTTCAATGCTGTTCAGAAACATGAGCACATCATTACAAACCTTTATTTATTTACCCGTTTAAAATGACAATTAGAAAGATCTACTTCCAAGCTTCCATACTTTATCATCATCATTTACTCAGTATCTGTCTATATTTGTGTCTGAGATGACACTTCGCAGATACCTCACCCGAGCAAGACCCCCATAGAGGAGAACATGACTAAAGACTGTGTGTACTCCATCCCGTGCAGCTGTGGAAAGAAATATAAAGGGGTGACAAGCCGCTCCCTTAATGGAAGGCTTCAAGAACACCAAAAAGCTGTAACACGAGGGGAAGTAGAAAAATCAGGTGTGGCTGACCACATATAGAGAAAAAAGGGGGAATCACTGCCCTCTGTGGAATCAGGTTGAAATCATAGACAAGGAACATCATTGGAAAATTCGTAAACTTAAGGAATCAGCACATATGCTACGCCACAAAAATCCCCTGAGCCGACCCAAAATAGAAATGAATACATGGGAACCGGTGATAAGGAGCGCCAGAGAAAAGCAATAATAACAACGAAAATTGCAATTTGAGCTCTGGTAAAAAACATGTAATGATAACAGCAAAAATTGCAATATGAGCACTGGTAAAAAAAATGAATGATTGCTGAAGACATTAAGTTTATAAGTCTCAGAAATTCATACACAGATGTCCTCAAGGACACAACGCACAGTGGATAAAGGCGTTGGTTAGATCCAGTGACAAAGAGTTGTGAATTCAATACCTGGTTAAGGCAGTGGAGAACTTGGAGAGGGGAATTAACAGAAGATAACTGATATCGGACATCCATCAAACATGGCACATGGAACTAGAACAGTCTACCACAGCGAGCGAAATAAAGGGTTCAGTTTGACATTCCAACCACATGGAGACTGCCGGAGCGTACAACGGCCGAAACGTTGTAATAAATATAGCAACAAAGATGAGTACAATAGTCTGAATAATGTAAATAATGTATCATTTATTCAGTCAGTGCATTTTTACATCGCTTTGGTCATCACTCTCTTCCTTCTCACAATTGTGGCCTATGGTGAAGGCAGAATAGTGCAATGGCTTTCTGGTTACATTTACAGCGGGGGTTACCCCTTCATCTCAGAAGTTAAAGAAGCATGACCTAAAAAACAGTAAATGGTTTGAATTCAGAATTTTCCTCTCCTAGACTCATAGCCAACCAAGACTAGGGCGCAGTCTGTCGTGCTATTTTACACATAACTGGATTCATACCTTTCCAAAGCGTATTAGCAAATAAGTAAATGCCATGGAGTCGACTGGAGTTCTCAATCCGAGCCTCTTTCCATTACTCCACTGCGTCCCAAACTCTTTCATGCATGCTTTTATTAAATAAAAGCATACTGAAACTAAGGTACATGTAAATTTTATCACAAAGCTTACTCCAAATTAAATAAAAGAAGTCACTTAAAAATCACACAATATACTCTATACTTTACTCCGTGTTTCGTATCTCTTTCAAAAATATTGCTTTTCTCACCTTCCGTTCTTATCCAGTCGTCCGCCAGTGAACAAATTTAGATCTGAGGGAGCATAATCCCATATGACTTCTTCAACTGACAAATAATAAACCCGGTCTGGATGATAACTTTCCTGAATATGATGAGAGGCTAACAAATCATACCCACAATGATTTAAGTCCATGTAGGCCAGCATGCCACCTACAAAAACAAAACGAAAAACAAACATATAATAAAAATAAAATGAAATAAAACAAGTCTTTAAAATTAGGTGCATTAACAAAGTGTCCTTTGGAATTTTGTTATTATTTGCTTGTAATTGACGCTATTTAAGATTTGTGTTGAATGATGGGAGTTGTGGAATTGGCTTAATGGTTAACATCATCATAGTAAATGGAAAATTCAAATTTTGTCAGGTCAGAGATAACACCTTTCTGCTTTCCATGTAACCAAGTACAGAAACTGATGCTTATTATCTGAAGAGGAAATTAGCAAGGTCAAGAAACCTCCAGTGCCCTGAGAAATTTCCTAAAGCACCCAACAAAGCATTTCAATCATCTCCTGGATCATGGATAACTTGATTCGAGTGAATAAAGATTCATTAAATCCGAAAACGTATTGGGATAGCGAAAGATGCCTTCCAAAAGCTAAGCAAAGTATTAAGAAACAGGAAAATTTCGTTAGTAATAAAGAAAAGATTATTGAACTGTTATGTAATATCAACTCTTCTATATGGCAGTGAAAGCTGGTCAGTCTCCCCACAGAAGAAGAGACTTGAAGCAACATAAATGTTGTTCAACAGAATGACGCTGAAGATAGCATGGATTGAACATGTAAGACAATTAGAATTTCTAGGGCACATAATAAGGAAAGAAGACTTGAAAGCCAGAGGGACAGAGGAACACAACGCATAACCTACCTAGAGAGCTTGAGTAAATGGATGACTGAGTAACGCTTAGGAGAGATAACAAAAGTGCTACGAAAGATAGGAAATTGTGAAGAGTCATGATCCTGAAGAGACACAGGACATAGATGATCGTGTTGCTTAGAGAAGATTCTCAGTTTACAGATTTGCATCTGAACAATAAAAATACCTTTTACAAAACATGACGAGGATTTTACTATGAATTCGGTAATAACAAATGATTTCCAATATATTAAGTCAACCATTTATTTAACAAAAACATTAAAAATTAAGCGAGCTTGACATATCTATCGAGCTTGAGTAACCAGATGGCGGAACAAGATTTAGGAGAAATAACAAAATGACAAAATTTATTAAGAGCTACAAAGGAGAGGAAATTGTGGAGAGTCATGATTGACAACGTTCTGAAGCAATACAACATACAGAATAATAAAAACAAAACTGATTAACAGCTAATCAGTTCGATGCAACCAATTTGTTCATTGTAAAACGCATCTATCCATCGCTGACAGAGATTTACATGTGATAAATGATAAACTTCACGATTTTATAGCCTGAAGTAAACCAAAGATCAATCATGTAATAAGATGCATACTTAGTTTTACTGTTCTTCGTTTATTGTAAGTAAAGAGCTACTGTTCGAGAATCTTCGACTACTGCTGCCAATAAATAGCCAAGTAAATTAATATTAATGAAATTCCGTGCTCAAATGGCGTATAGGTTGATTCAATGTATTAGACTTTTCAATTTTTGATTAGTAAATATAGTTTTCACTTAATAACAATATCACTTAACGCAGTTAAAGTAATGGAGAATTTTAAAAGATTTATATATAAATTATTATAATAAAGTATTATGATTAAAATTTAAAAAGTGAAAACAATTCTTGTAAAAATTCATTATTCACCGAATTTTTTTCTTAAGACAGTAGTGTCCTTAATAAATCTTATATTTCCAAGGAATTAAAAGCTTTTCTAATCCTACTAATTGGATAATGTCATAGTTTTATTGCATTTTTTATTTTACGATTCGGAACAGATTTTCGGTAAATGTGTAGCAGATTGAAAAAAAAAATTGAGAATTTACATTTTCAACAGAGTCCTGCTTTTAACTATTAAAACCAATTTTTCAATTAAAATTTAATTTCTCGAAATTTAAAAAAATTAAGTATATGGGGGTAACATATGAAAAAAAAAATTTTTACCAAGATTTTCTAAAGAAAAATAAAAAAATAATTTCATTCATTTGTGAATAAGTCCTGAAAGTTTCATTAAAATTTGACGATTATTTAATTTTTGCAAGAATTTCCAAATTAATGTGCTTTTTAACGGAAAAATAGGCGGTAAAACATCAATAGTAAATATTCGGCCGACCACTGTCGCAAAAAAAAAAACAAGATTTTTAACCAAAGTTTCGAACGTGCTAGAAATGATTAAAAAATTTAATAAAATAATAATATTTTGGTCTTTCCCCTTAATAATATTTTGGTGATAAAACTTTATTTTTATTAAGTTTGGTGCTTTTTTCATCATGCTATGCTGCTTTATCAGTGAATTAGTGGAGGTACCTAAATTAGTGCAATGTTATGTTAGTAATAACAAAATGTCGGAGACAAAATGTTTCCGACGTAAAATAATCATTTCACTTCGGAACTACGATAAATTAACAACGGCGGAATATGGGTTTTCGAGGACATTTTTAGCATTTGATTTGCTTCTCGGAAGCATGTGATAGGCTTCTCCTCCCAATCTCGTGGCTCGTGTGTTTATATAACTTCCTGCCATCCTGTCTTGCGTGTGCATATCCTAAGTTCAGTTGGATTGTCTTGTATTATGTCGGCGCAGTCACCGACATCCTTTGAAGCCCAATTATGCACTTGGTGGCTATGTGTTTACTTTCTAGGCCAACCTTTTGAGTCACCCAGACCTTTTGATGTTCTGATGTGACACTGATTACATACAAAGCTTTATTTTTGGGGTGATCCACGAACATATTCCTCTTAGATTAAAGATTCCTGATTGATATTATATTCGATTCAGGCGTCTGATATTTCATCAACTGAGTCACATACAACACAAGGAATATTAAACAATTCCTTAATAAGAGAAAATGAACAAATAAAGAGATCAGAAAGTTTATGAAATCAGAAAAGAGGAAAATCAATTTTTGAACGATAATCACCAGTTGAAGAAAACGAAAGAAATTCATTTGTTATTTTTGTTTATTATGTAAAAAAAATATTTATGGGATAAACTACGACATAAAAATATCAGTAGCTTTATTATCGGGAGATCAAATAATTCTATAAATGATAATGAATTTAAAATTTCAAGAAACCAATTCTGATGAAGAGTATATATATATATATATATATATATATATATATATATATATATATATATAAGTACTTGTAAATTGTTGTATTGAAGAAACAACAGAAGAGGCTAAGAGCAGACATCAAATTGAACGTAACATTTCGGTGTGAACCTTAAATATAAGACAATATTCTAATCTTTCTCTTTAAGAGCAGATGAAAAGGCCCAGATTAAGACACGAATTCTTGATAGTCACATGAATTATACTATGAGATCCTAATCTGTGAATAAAATCATAGTTCATATGAATATTATTACTAGGACTAACACGTGATATATTTTGAACTTTTTGCAGCCCTCAATCACCGAACTAGCAAAATGATTCCACTTCAAGATTTTCACAGTTCACTCTTAGAGATTTTAGCTCAATATGGAAAGCAAGAAGCCAAAAGAGAGTCCCTCGTGCATTTCTCGTTTATGAAAGTCTCTTCCGGCTTCTTGCTTTCCAGTCAACTTAGATCTTCAAAAATTTAAATACAATCTCAATCGTTATCTTTTGCCTTCTTAATTCCTGTTCTTTTATTGTTTTCTCTCCTTAATAATAATAATTTTTTCTCATATATTTTCACACTCAGTAACCCCTGGCTTCTTAGAGGCTTCATTGCTTTGCCTCGGCTGAGACGATTAAAAAAAAATAATACAAACAATTATAATTATATAAAAAATTATTATAATAAAAAAGTATCTATCTTTATTCTCCAGTAGCGACTTAATTTTTTTCCAACACTTTACGTGAGATTAAATAATGTAATTTTAATAACTGCTAACTATTCAACAACTCAAATAAAAATAACATATCCAATACATACTCATATAATGGTGTGCAATTTCACAGCTGATAAGCCAGCGTCCAGGATAAATGGATGTCGTCATTATGCCAGGTAAAAACATGGCTGATGCCACACGTAGAGTATCCATTCTGTAAAAGATGAAGAGACAGCATAAAAAGCGTGTTATAGAAATCTATCTATCTATCTATCTATCTATCTATCTATCTATCTATCTATCTATCTATCTGTGACTGCGTGTGTACTTGGGTGCTTGTGTAATGCGTCCGTCCGGTGTATGATTTACGAGTTGTTTAAAAAGTAAGTATGTTTATTTTAACTTTCTTCAAACAAACATTTTTTTTAATTAAAATATCTTTAAGTTAAAGACAGAAACAAAAGAGATCCTGCTTTGTTGTTTCATTCATTTGTTTGTAGAGTAATTATTTATATTTCATTTTTCTTTAAGCAAACAATATTTTAAATATTTAAAAAATATTTTTGCATATTCAAATATTTTCAAGTGAATAAGATTTAAAATAGTTTTAGGCATGTTAAAAATATTTTAATTTAATCTGATTTAAAAAATATTTTAAGTGAATAAGATTTAAAAATACGAGTTGTTTACACAGTAAGTATTTTTATTTCAACTTTTTTCCAACAGTTTATTTTTTTTAACATTGAAATCAACTTCACTGTTTTATAACCTGAACCATCAGTGACCCAACGGGTCATGGATAGTTTTTTAGTAGGATATTAAAGTGCAAGATCTTTTTATTATATTTGACATTAAGTAAAATATTCATGATTTAACTATTTCAATCTTACAGTAAAGTATTCCACAATTATCTGCTTTTAATTTAAATATGAAAAAACTAATCTGTTTTATTAAATAATAATCTGATTCACATTAATGCGATTTCAGAAAACAAAAAAACGAATCGAATTAAGCTGTGTTGCTGAAAAGTTTTCCGTTTTTAGTAGTAGTTTGAACCAAGAACTTTTCAGTATCTCCTCAATATCTATAGCACAAATGATGCTTATATGCATGCATATGAACAGAGCCGGCTCTAGGGTCTCGCCCAACCCAAACTTTGATACGCCCCCCTCTCTACTACATGTCGATTTCAACATTTTCCAACCTGGGGGCCGCAATCCCTCGAAAGAAAATTTGCGATGGGGAAAGGCAGCGCTTTTTTAAATTACAAAAAATCAGGGAATTATCCAATTTAAATGAAAATTTCAGTACATATTCATTAATTATTTACTCTTATAATGAATAGGTTATTTATTTTAAAAACATCTAAGAAAATGATTTTTGTAATAACTACCAATATTTTCATGACTAAATTTTACTTAAAAAAATGTGAGTCGCAAGTTTTTACATTTCCATAAAGATTAATCGCCCACATACCTCCGCTGGAAAAAAAAAAAAGGTTTTACAAAAATTCCAACACAAACAGGATTATCTTAAAAAAAAATTTGTTTTAAAACAGTATTTCAGTTTTCGGGAAAATTTTTCACGTGGAAATCTTTGAACATTTTTATTTTTAAGCCATCATTTTCTCGGTTATATCTAGAAATAAAAAAAAAAATAGGGTCTAGAAATATTATTTTAATTACTAGACGTGGTTTTTTAGTTAGTTTTACTATTAGTTAAAAAAATAAATCCGCCTTAGTAGATGATCTCGGAATAAAAAAATGATTTTACCGAGATATATATTAATTGTTCAGAAAGAAAATTACAATTAAAAAAAAAAAAAAGCGCTACTGAAATTAGCAATTCTGCACCCCTTCTTCAGTAGGCACCCCGCGCAGTTGAGAGTTTCTGGGTAGTAAGAACCGGCCCTGTCGATTATTATAGTTGATGATTGACAATATAACTTAGGTAGAAAAAGAAATAAAAAGTACAAAAATAAAAAGTACAAAAAAAACAAAACAAAACAAAAAAAAAAACAAAACAAAAACAAAACAAAAACAACAAAAAACCACTGCTGAAACTAGCACTTTTATCGGGGGTTCCTACGTAGTTCGCACCGCACCGGCCAATTCTGATATACGATGTTTATTAGTTGATAATTAACAACGTAGCGTCAATTTAAAAATAATCTAAAAAATGGCGGATGGCCATAAAACAATGCTGAAACAAAAAACGGTAGAGACCACCACGCCACCCCACTCCAAAAAAAAACCCGCCGTCTCCCGGTCAGAGTTTCGGGGGGTAAGATGCGCCGGCCCTGCATATGAGTCTATGAATGTATATACATACGTCAATGTGTGTGTACGTAGGAGGAGAGGTGAAAAGTTCTCTGACCAACTGCGGAGACATTTTTTAAACTTTTCAACTCTCACGCGTGCATCCAGGGAACTGCAAAAGTAGGTATACAGTAAGTGTGTCGGATTTCAACTCTATGGACTTCTTTTTCTTGGGATATGTAAAATATATTTTCATTTTCATTACTGTATATCTACTTTTTTATCCCTCTGTATATGGACACATGCACACGCGCGAACATATATACACACTAACGCACATATACAGATAGCAGCGTATATATGCCTTTAAATACACGCACACATATACATATGTGCACACATAGGTGCTCACCACAGCTTTTTTTAAATATCCCAGAGTAAAAAACAAATTTATTAGAAAAATAAAATTTGATAGGTTTTATGTTCCAAATATGTTACTGAATGAACTTATCATTAAAAATACGTCTCTGAATACATATTAATAAAATTTAAAGCTTACTTTAATTTTTACAATCAGATGCATCGTTTGCAAGGCTATTCCTTTGCCTTTTGTTTTTATCCGGTGGACATTTAGTTTTCTGTTACTTACGTATGTCCATTGATATCGATGACTTGTCCATCAAAATGAATGGAATGCAAGTCCGAATTACTGCCCATTGACATTACATGCCAGGCGACACGTTCATTAGTGCATGCTGGGAAAGCCGGTCCATTTCCATATGAATAACCATTAATAGAAAAAACCATGTTTGACTGGATCTGGTCAGGGTCATGGATGAGATTTTCTCTTATGCAGGCCATGGGATTCCCACATTTCTTGAAGTTGTTTCGGATGTACCAGCTTTTGTTCTCATCGAATACTTTTGCTAAAAGGACAAACTCCCGATCAACATCACGACGACTGCCATCTTCATTCAATATGCCTTAGAAATGAGAGAAAGTGAAAGTAATTGTATAATACATTTGATATATTTGGTATGATCAACTTGAAGCAGTTTAAAGAGATCAATTGTCTAATAACAGAATATTTTATATAATAACCTGTCAATTGGTAAAAGAGGAAGTTATATTTGTTTCAATATTCAACATGTCATTTTTTATTATTATTGTGGGGTAATTGACCATGGTGTAATCAGCAAAATACTGAACTAACGAAATTGGCAAAGTTTTCAATAAACAATATGAAAAAGAACATGGCAAAATAATATTAAGCAAATAATATATATGCAAATCAAAACTAAGCAAAACAACAGTAATAAGACTTAATGTTCTCAAGTTTCGAATAGTATCCACATGCAAAAAGGATACAGTCAAGTGACTGTTGCGTCCTGACTTCAAGACTAGAAAGAACAAAAATATGGCGAATGTGACCGAGAAGTGATCCGTGGTCAGTTTTGTGGAATATTGAGATAGTTTTGTTACAATATTACATATATCTGGACATAATATACATCAGACTACCGACTATTTCTTGGTAATATTTTTCATCTGCTGGTTCAGCATTGTTTTCGTTCAGTGTATTGATATCCATTTTGAGGTTTAAAATCTTGCATTCCAAAATTGGCAAGAATCTTTTCTATATATTTTGTTTGATTTATCTCTATAGAGTTATTTTAAACGTAAATTGTATACCAAGATCAGTTATTTTGAATTGTTCATTTAAGCATTTTTTACATTGATTAACATGCAAATTAATGTTTCTACAATAAAAATGGTTTTAAACAACCGATGTGGCAAAAGTTTCAGAATGTACTAAGGTTTATACGATTTGAATACCACGTGAATTGCAGCTTAGGACATCTATCCTTATTAATAATGTTGAAAATAACTTGTTTTGGAGTTTTTAGGTTTTATTATTCAAATAAAGTACATCCATCAAAATAAGGACATACATTTGAATAACAGAATATCTCATATACCCGAATAAATTATTATTTTGCTTCTTAACATGGGATTCTTACTCTTCATCAATCATTCATCAAGTGATTTTGTTAACCTTTCAACTTGCAGACTCTGTTATTACTTTCCAGGGATCTTTGCTAGGATGTTGGGGCATTCGATTAATTTGAAAACTATTTTGCAAAGTAGACAACATTCAGTTTTGTAGTTTGTGAAAGCGCGCGCGCGCACGCGCACACACACACACACACACACACACAGGCACACGCACACACATATATACATAAGTGTGTGTGTGTCTGTGTGTGTGTGTGTCTGTGTGTGTGTGTGCGTACTAGTATAAGGGTTTGTAAAAATGTATATTGAAATGGAAATACAATCCAACATACATATCTATAAGTCTACCATTCGTCTACGCTTAGAATATTGCTGACGCATATGGTTCGGTACCCCTACTATTTACCTTGATAGAATCAGGAATATTGTTGTTCCTGATCTGGCGGCCTGGCTTCATTCACTTTAGCACCGCCGTAAATTTGACTCCCTCTGTGTTTTCTATAAATAATTTCATGGTAATTGTTCGGATGAGTCCATTCGCTAAGGTACTTAGACTTTTTTTTATTTAAGCGCAGTACTAGACTGGCGTCGAGATCTCATCAGTTTACAATTGAGCTGACTTTATGTAACCGTAAATTCTATGCTAACAGTTTCTTTTCTTGTACTTGTGATCCTCCTTCCCGCTTCCATGCTTTCTAGACAACTTTAATCTGCAAAAATTTAAATGCAATGTCAGTCGATATCTACTGTCCTCCTGATTACTCTTTTCTTTTCCCGGTCATTAGTAATGTTTCTGTTCCTAATTAACCAGTGACTCCCCACCCCTGTGTCTTGGTGGCCTTATTTCATTGCTTACGGTCAAACCGATTAAAAAAAAAACAGTGTAAAATATAAATGTGATGTCTTTCTTTATGTTTGTAAAGTGCCATTCAGTTTTATCTCAGTGATATATGTGTTTCTGCTTGTGTATGTGTCTGTGCATTATAGACATAGAAATCAACATTGCATGGTGACTGTCAGTAATTTACCTCAGGTAACTTGTATGATTCATACTGAGAATTCTTCCCCTATAAATATAACAATTTTAAACTCTCTTTTCACTCTCTCTCTCTCTCTCTCTCTCTCTCTCTATATCTATATATATATATATATATATATATATATATATATATATATATATATATTTTAAGCGTTTCACCCCAAGCAAGGCGGGAAGCCACTAGGAGAAGGATAGTGGATAGATCAAGGCAACTGGAGATGTTGATTGACATTACATTTGAATAGTTGGAGATTATAGCTCTCAGGGAAACTGAGATAGGGAAGGGAGTTCCACAGGCGAGAGGTGCGAGACATGAAGCTATTAGAGTAGAAGAGACGGCTACATTTAATAGTTTCGATAGTGAAAGGGTTAAAGCGGGATGCCAGCCTCGTAGGGCGCTTGAATTCATGAAGTCTGGGAACCAGCGAATGCAGCTCCTCGGAGCAATTACCATGAAAGTATTTGTAAAAAAGACAGAGAGAGGCGACGGCACGTCTGTGAGAGAGCGACTGTAGACGAGATGCCAGAACAGGGCCCGCGGGTCGGGCTTGTTGGTCTTATTCAAGTATATCTATTTCAAAGCAACAAAAATCATTCGTAGTGCGTCGTTTTCATTCTTGACTGGATTCTAAATTAATTGTTTTAATTTCATGCCTTAAAATATTAACTGAAATTTCATTGATATTGTTCATAGTAAAGAAGAAAAAAGAAGAAAAAATAAAGAAAGAATGTAAGTTAAAAAAAGAATGAAATAAAATTAAAGTGACTAGTCAGGCTGTGTAGATCTCTTTAAAAACTAGAGACATGCTTAATAGGCAATGTATTTCTCGCTTTAATTTTATAAATAATCTTTTAAAAATTTCTAATAACTTGTATGCTTTGTTTTTCAAAAAACACATTTTTATTTCAACTTATTGTTTTCAGATGTCCATATTAAATAATTCATTTCGTACAGTATAAGCTATTTTAGCGGAATGTGTCTTTTGAGAAAGGGCAAATTAAATTTAGTCCGACTTAAATTCGACGAAAATCAAAGAAAGTGGAAGCCTTAACTTGTCGACTGGAGGGTTGGGGTGAAGAATGTGACTGGCGTATGTTGAGGAAATTTGATATCAGTCAGCAGTACTGATCATAAACGTACAATAAATTAAACTAAAAAATCACAGAGAGATGCATAAACACACTAACGCATAGATATATATACAAACACACATTTGAGATAGATACGCACGTTTTATGCTTGTAATTTTTTTAAAGAATAAATGTTTATATTTATAGAATTATTACAATTAATATAAAAACACCAATATTTTTTTAGTTTCATGCACAGAGATTTTAAAAAATATATTTATTTTAGTTAAAGGAATCATTTTAGCATCTAAGTTATAACAATAGCATATTTTGTTAAAGATTGTAATGAGCCCGACAAATATTGATGACCTAAAGTCACCACTAATATATATATATATATATATATATATATATTAAGCAGTTTGTAGTTCAGTGATTTTATGTTGACTAATTTAACATTATTCAAGAGTAACATTACCAGTTTGGTAGCTGGAGTGATAGGGTTAATCTCAATTTGGAAAAGATACACAACTCGACACACGCATTCAAATGAAAGGACTTGAATATTCAATGAGTAGAAAAAACAAACATGCAAAATCGAATAAGTCTGCCTGCTTGCAGTGTAAACTGTATGTATTCATATCGGAAATATAATGATTTAGCACCTATCCAAAGATAACAGCATGGTCTCTCTTTCTATCTATCTATCTATCTATCTATCTATCTATCTACCCCAACTCTGTGCATGTAGTGAGCGATTAATAATCAATGGAAAATAAAGCACACAAAGGCCGACGAATTGTATAGGCGCGTGCGTGTACTTTGAGTTAATATTATTGGAAGAATGAATGAAAAATGAAAGTAGAAAGTGTAAGTGAAGGTCTGGTGAGCTTACCAGCTTTGCATGTCACTAAACATCCAATGGCTCCGGAATTGGCGTCTCTTGTAGTGAACACGTGGGAGTGGTATGCCCACGATATACAACCAGGGTCATCCTTAGCTGGGGCAAAATTATATGTAATGTTCCAAATATAAAGATGGTGGTGACCTGCTGGCACCATGTCATCCTTCTTGAAGGGACCCATCGTGCCATCCAAATACAACGCTCCTGTGATTGAGAAGATAACTTTCTTTAAAAGGTTTAAGCTTATTTCAAAGTAATTAAACATTTCTGAAATGCTGGGTACATTGTTATATTTGGCACACTCTTTCTATAGAGACAGACTATACAATCTTCCATGATCTAATACTAAAAGAAATGTATTAATATGTTGTGTTAAAAATCAAGAAAGTTGAAATAAATTGAAAAATACAAATGTAATTTAAAAGAAGAACGGTATATACTTATATAGACTCATATAAAAAAAATCTATTAGATGACATACAAATATATACAAGGTATACTCCAGATGCTTTAAGAATTTCTCAGGAGAGAAAACAATGTAAAACTTCCATTTCCTTCAAAGTAGAACACACCGACATCAACGCACCTGCTGTAGCGCTCCAGTCATTTCCTTAAGGCTCTGTCGTAGTCTTCTAAAACGAACATGTTTAGATTTCTTCAGCTTAGGGAACATCCAAAAGTCGCAGTGAGTTAGGTCTAGACCGCGGAGAGTTTGGGAGACATTTCAGTTAAATAATTAGTCACTAGGATGGACTTGTGGCAGTGTACATTGTCCTGGTGTAAGTGCCAGATTTGAAAAGTTCTGGTTTCTTGCGACAAACTTTTTGAACTCTTTCAGAACTGCCACATAGTAGACTTTGGTGACCATCTGGCTATTGATGACCCAGTACAAGTAGATAATGCTCTTGCTGTTGAATCGGGGATCATCGGTGAAACTACTAAGCCTGGCATTCCTGGGTCTAAGGGAGTCATGATGCATCAACTGTGTACTCTATCTCTTGGTCTCTGGATAATAACAGCAGATTCAGTTTTCATCACAGACTCAAAGACACTTGGATTTGAGGTAATCAACTCTATTCTCTCCCTGCTACATGTGTAAAATTGTCACCTGTGACAAGTCGTATGTAGCAGGTAGTGTTTAAAGCGTTGTACTTGCCCAAACTTTCAACTTGGAGACAAATGATTTGACTTGTTAGCTAATTACGATT
Source organism: Acanthosepion pharaonis (assembly GCA_903632075.3). Taxonomy (NCBI): domain Eukaryota; kingdom Metazoa; phylum Mollusca; class Cephalopoda; order Sepiida; family Sepiidae; genus Acanthosepion; species Acanthosepion pharaonis. The sequence continues at coordinate 2,202,072 of CAHIKZ030001458.1, read as the reverse complement.
ACAGTAAAAATGCATCAAAGTGACAGTTACCTAGCACAATAAAAGTACCGCTGAAAACAAAAACAAAAACAAAAATTCTTAAAATTTCTCGAGTGTACCTTGTATTTGTATTATAAGCTCGTAAAAAAAAACAAAAACAAAAAAACATATACACGTGTGTATGTCTAAATTTCGTATATGGGCGTGTGTTTGTCTATCGTGTCATACTGAATAAAATAAATAATATTTTTGTTCGTGTATTCCTTAGTAAAAATGTGAATTAATTCGCCTAAACATGTTTGCTATCATCATTAACAATTATAATCAATCTTAGAATTCAGTAAAATCTGTGAATACCTTCGTGAGGTTTGAAATAACGAATTCCGTGTGGGTGAACTGAATAATGTCTTGAGCCTTTGTTCCAGAAGTGAACATACAGAATGTCGCCCAACTCGCCATGAAGCACAGGACCTAATATTCCAAGCCATTCTGGTTTCGGGATCTCCACTGTATATGTACTATCAGTGAATTGCCGATAAATAGCTTTTTTGTACACGTGACCGATTCGGTTAGGGCCAGGTTTCAGATATATCCACGCATCACTTAAATAAAAAAAAGGCATTATAAGAAACCACATGCACCACCATAACCATGTAATATATATATATATATATATATATATATATATATATATATAGAGAGAGAGAGAGAGAGAGAGAGAAAGAGAGAGAGAGAGACAGACAGACAGACAGAGAAATAGAGGGAGAGAGAGAGATAGATAGAGAGATAGATAGATAGATAGATAGATAGATAGCATTAATATATCAGACACTATGTCTGATACATTGATTTCTCGTGCTGATTCAGCCCCACAAAACTTTAAGTAAGTAAATAAGTAAATAAAATACATAAATACTACCGCACTACCCGATATACCCACAGTTATGAGAGCCCTGAGAATCCGTGAAAACTTGAAGAAAGAAAAAACTCTTCCAACCACAATGTTATTTTACCGGATATGCCAGCTGACATGGAAGTGAACGAGAAAAAAACTAGTTATAGTAAAAGCAATTATTTATTTTTAAAGACATAACCTTTTTAATTCTAGTTTAAAATAACCTTTATCAGAAACTTCAATGAACAAGGAAAGAAAGCCCTTGTAGGATTTTCAGGAACAAAAAACTATCATAGCCAGGCGAAAAAAGGCATCCATAGAAAACGATAAATAATTACAATTATACAGGTGGTAATAGTTATACACTATCATTTAGTGTTAATTATTATTTTTTATGGAAACTGCAAATTTTTCCAACGTAAATGCTGCTGCTGTTTATAAGATCATTGTCCGAAAAAACAAAACAAAAAAACTTGTGGATTACTATGATGATAACTGTACTGATAATTGGGAACCATATCGCGAATTTTTATATGAAGAATGGAACAAAAAGAAATGATAAAGAACATAGAAACAGCTCAAAATAAAAAAAAAAGTTAAATTTATATAAAAATATATTAGAAAAATAGTGTAAATCTGAACATTGTGCCTAACTTTCAGCATGACACACAATTCTTATATAAGAGTGTGCTGAAAACTTCTCGGCCTGATAAACTTCAAAATCCTCATTTCAATGAGCAAACATTAAAATACAGATTTTTGGAATTGAATCTGACTGAGAACTTTTGAACACTCCATCGTATATATAATACTAATAGTAATAATAAAACTAGAAATCACACAGAGGAATAATAACGAAAGCTTAGGGATTCACAAATACAGACAGAAGAAATAAATAAACGTAACTGATAAAAGAAATGAACATGTCAAATAATAGAAATGACAGTATCACCATACCAGAGAGTGAACCTTAAAGAGAATGTATAAAAAAAAAAATCAAATTATATTAGAATTCATCCAGGAGTTTAATCACTTGTAAAATACAAAATTGTCAAATACTCATATTGGAGTAATTAAAACAAGAGATATGAAAAAAAGAACGCATTTATGTAAAAACTTACCTGCCATTGGTGACTGTCACCTGGTCGTGTCCAGTCGGGGCAAAATCCCAATCTTCCTCTACCAAAGCCAGATAATA